>JAGDQP010018612.1:16731-27818 GCA_022664845.1 Lepisma saccharinum | reverse complement strand
CGCCATCTTGATAATTTAGCAGAAATGGGAATATTCTGAGTGACTGGGGAATTGCGATCCCAATTGACAAATAGAAAAAAAGTGATTAAAGTACAGCGTAACTCGTGGGAGTAACTTTGTTTTCGAGGTTCGTGCAATGTACTTCTATACTGTTTTGATCTAGCAAAAGACACGTAAAATACGTTTTTGAGCCATCATAATAATTAGGTTATTTTATTTTAATCCTTTTAATTCACTAAAAAAAAATGTACTTTAAAGGAAATAAAGCAACTAAACGACTTGTAAATACATTAAAAATGTAAAGGTAAACAAAATAATTGTTAAATGCATGAATTCCTCACAACAAAAAGGTGTTCTTCCAAATAGCAATAACAAGTACGTCATGACAGCAAAGGCGATAACTTGCGAGCAAATCGCTTTGGCTGCATGACAAAATCAAGCTATAAACGCAAAACTGAAAAGCAGGGAGTTTTTATAAAAAGTTTTAAAAGACAACGTTTGCCGAGGTTTAAAAAAATGTAAAAATCTCTTGTTATTTATGTTAGTTATCTAAGTTATTTACAAACCTGAAGTATGAGAAAACTTGTAAATGTTGAGCATCAGTCCTGATATTAGAGTTTTTAAGAATTTTCCGGTATATTCTTACGTATTTTCTGTCCTAAAGAAATCTTTAGTGGGATTTTGATAAACAGTAGTTGCATTTTGTATATTTATGGTTATAAATTCCGTATTTATGATCTATTGTTTCATATCATGAAGAACGGTAGTTCTTCGAGTGACGCTAAGAAACGAGTCTCTTAGCGGCACTCACATATATACAGCTAATTTCGGATCTAGCAAACTATAAGCCCGATTTTGATGCTTGAACTTGCATTTGAAAGCTCTTTGCCATACAAAAACTCAGGGAAAAAAAAGGGATCGGTAGGACCTCCCTGGGATCCCCTAGAGCGGGTCAGAAAAGAATTACAATTTCACATTTCTGGTGATAGCACTGATCCCAGATCATATAGGAGACAGAAGCCTGCGGAATCGTGATCTACGCTTCAGTACCTTTCAAACGGTGTACCACACGTCAAAATCGGTGAAGGGTTTAAAGGCGGACGTGACCTTTAAAAGACCGAATCAGAAAATCTGCTTACTTTGTCTGATTTCGTCTATATATGAGCTTGCTACAAGAGGAGGAATTTCCTGTGAAGGTGAGCGTGGTAGGAAATGGTTGTGTGTTTATCAGACGGTAATTAAAGTCTATTCCACGAGACCTGAAAGTAAAGATAAACAACTGTAGCACTAGAAAGCGAATTCATCCGCCCTATCTGCAACCGTGTTGGCTTTTGTAGGCAGAGATATTTGCGCCCCCATACAGCACGTGTTTAAGCCACGTGTTTGTAACTCTGAAGACATTAAGAAATTTTGCCTCCTCGCTTCTCTTGCACTTTGCCTCTGTCGAACTCACACAAAGAGAAAAGAATGTGTCCCCCACCCCCACCCCTCCCGGGACTGGAATGTGACCGCTGCTTCTCTTGGAACGCCAGCTTTCGTCTGCTGTTGACAGTGAGAGTGGGTCAAAAGGACTCAAAGGGAAGGAGTGAAACCATGAGTCAGGAAGGCATTATTTGTAATGGCAATAGAATTCACGATTTCAAATACCAACATTCATCCTAGGTAAACACTTTTATCTGCTTATTATAAATTAACATTACAGTAAATAAACAATAATCTTACGTTGACTTTGAGCGAATATTCATGAAAACTATTTTATCTTGTCTAACTGCGTGACAAGGCAAGCAACGAATCAGACATTGAGGGTGGCGCGTGGTTTGTTGTTACTTACTCTCAGGTCTGGTGAAATAGACTTTAGTGATAGGTAGTTGAAAGATACAAGTCCATGTATTGTGCATGTCTATGGTCTATGGAATGTAATACTTGTTTATATAAAAGAACCTTGGCTTTTCAAACTGTCGCCGCCCCTGATTAATTTTAACCTTGAAATGTCCGGTCTGCCCACTACCGGTTAAACACAGGACAGAAATTCCTAAAATGATTTTTTGTGCAGAATTTACAATCATAAATCATGTTTGAAGATGTCCCAACTAAAGATTTGTATCGTCTAACTGCTTCGGTTCTGGATAAAGCGTTTACTTCCACTGGAAACTCGTTTACTGTACTTATCTGTGATGATAACAAGTTACTATCCCTCTCGACTCATACATGTTGGAGAGACACCTTTCTCAATAGTTAAGTCCTCTGTACTCAGCAGCCTTTTCTGTAAAGAGTTGTTTAATATTCCTAAGAACAACTGGTCGATAAATGCGTATTTAGCATAAGTTCCAAAATTACACTTACTTCTGGTTCTCCAATGTGCTCACATAATCTTCCACCGGTTGTTCGTGATGTTGCATCATTCGATGAAAAGCAAATCTTTCCGTCCTTAAGTTTGTACGTGGCTTGAAAATCTTGATCAACGTATCTTCAAGTTCTGAAAATGGCATTTAAACTAACTTCTTTGGACTAAACTGATCTTGGAGCTTGTCCTAAGTTTGAATATCTATATATGTGAGCAATAGAGCAGCTTTCTTATCCTCTTTGAGTTCGTGTACCTGACAATATAATTTAAATCTATCGAGGTACGTAGTAATCTTATCAGATTTACTATCGAAAATGTGGAACTGTAACGGCGACATAGCCATTCTGCAAAACTCTCAACTAGTAAATAAACTTCCAAATAAAAAAAAAAAAAGTTTGCATGCAGTGCATACAATTGTTTTTGCATGCAGTGCATACAATTGTTTAGTTATTTTAGTAGATTACTGTCAACAAAGAGAAGTCTACTTGAATGCAAAAACTACCGTGACCACTGTGGAGTAGATCCCGTCCATTGTTGCCATTAATATAGCTTCTAAATAGCTACTGGCTCCAGCATATATCTTATTAATAGTGTTAGCTGAAGAGTAAAGATTCCTTCAGATCTACCATAACCAATACTTCTCCAGATTATATAGTTCTAACCCCTACTGTAGTT
Organism: Lepisma saccharinum; assembly: GCA_022664845.1. Lineage (NCBI taxonomy): Eukaryota > Metazoa > Arthropoda > Insecta > Zygentoma > Lepismatidae > Lepisma > Lepisma saccharinum. Next base: position 24,799 of record JAGDQP010018612.1, on the reverse strand, counting down.
TGAAGGAAACATGCTAGTAGTGATTTGAATAATACATATCACTCTAATTAAAACAGGCTGACAAGGCTTTACACATAACCTTTATTGTAAAAAGACACAGCAAGCGTTATAGTTTCAGCCTGTTTTTATTAAATTAAGTATGGATACAAGGCCTCAATATAATTATATCCATAAAAGATCACTCTTGTAAGAAATCAAACAACAACAATGTCGCCTTGCACACTACAACCAAATAGAGCATAATCTTCCAATAATCTACTCATTTGACGACATTTGCAAATCTCAAAATAATACTTCAATAATATCAACAAAAAGCCAAGGTCCTTTTATATAAACAAGTAGGTCAGTCCTATTGCCCATAGACATGCACAATACATCTACTTATCAATTAGAATGAGTATATTGAAACAAGTATTTCCAATGGATTGCAGACTGTCGTGTGTTCACAAGTGATGAAACATTGTTTACTGCCAAGCCTGCACGAGAGGTTCGACTTATACGAGACGCGTCCCAGTACGTAAATACAAACTTTGGTCTTGTTGCGTTCAGCGATATGGAAGCAATTAAAAAATTTATTTTCTGAAATTGGTTGACAACACTGACAACTGCCGCGCCGGAAGTACCCACATGAACTGTTCCAGTACGTAATGCGCATGTCAGATTTTGTGTAGATCATTGCGGATGTCCAACAGTAACAAATATGAAATGTAGATTTTTTAATCGTTTGACAACCCTGACAAACTAAGGTGCCTGGGGTGCCTGTATGACCTGTCCCAGTACCTAATGAACGTGTATGTCGTATTTAGTGTAAATCTATGCACACGTGTAGATTTGTATTAATAAAGGCAGTTCTATAAGTTGAATTTTAAAATAGGCTGGCAACACTGACGACTTGGGTGTTTGAGGTTGGGACACCCAAAACTATCTTCTGTTGTGTCGAATGATGTTTAAGCTAAGTTTGGGGCAGATACGGTGTGGGAGAAATGTTTTTTTTTTAATGATTTTTTAAAAATTTGTCAACACTGAGAACTGGGTAACATCTCACATATACCAAAAAATATATGTAATCTGGGGTTTGATTTTATGTTGTATTTTTTTAGTGTTGTAACACTTTTATATATATATATATATATATATATATATATATAAAATTGTAAATGTATTTATTATGGGAAAGTTAATTTCCAACTTTGTGTATTGTTTTAGGTATGGCGAAAATTGCTAAAAATGAGAGTAAAACCAAGTGTATATACTTATAATCTTATGCTAAGATGTGTTAGGGACTGTGGCCTTGGAGATATGGAAGTTGCCAATGATATTCTAAGAAGCATTGAATCAGGCAATAGGCGAAAAATGATAGTTGCATCTTCAAGTGCGGAAGAACTGAAAACTGCTTCTAGTGAGAATAGTAATACTGTACTCTGTGGTGTTAGTGAAGATGAAGAATCTGTTGATATAAGTAAACCTTCACTTGAATCAACAACAAGAGAGAAGTGGCCAAATTTACTTGAGCAGGATCCTTATTTGGGAAATATTATTTCTCTGGCAGAGGTTAAAACACCAGAGCATAGGTATGTTTAGATAATAAGCAGATGTTAAGAACAGTTATAAATTCTTCGTAGAGTGCCATGTTATGATATGTGAATCTTAATACATATTCAGCATTTAACCATGGAACCTATTGGATACCACAGGGAATTATATTTTCTGCCCATGTATCTTTTCCGACTTACAAGCAAACGTCCTGATGAGGCAGAAAATAACTATACATATTTTCTTCCATCATGATTAGAATGTCAAAGTATGTGCTCATTCAAATTTTGGCCACTCGAGCGCAATTACTTTGGGAGATATCAATGATATAAGAGTCAAATTCTGTCTGTGGAAAGTGATAAAAAAAAGTGTGGAAATATCCTTATGTTCTTGAATTGTTGAAAGAAATGGAACGTAAATACACAGTAATGGGTACTGGGCGGAAGGTGCTACTTGAGGGTATGTTGTTCATGGTTGCCATCTTGAAGTCCGCCATATTGAATCTCAATTCATTTTCTTAAATGGGAAAGGGGTCGTGTAATATGTAATTCTGGGCTTGAATTGCACGAGAAATATGTTTCTGAAGTCAGTTTTGCCGCAAATGTATTATTGTGAGAGATAAGGGTATATGCCACTTCTATACGGGTTATGATGCAATAGCCTGAAAACACCATTTTCGTTTTCAAATACTCAGGAACAATTTGTATGCATTTGGGTTTAATTTCCTTCAATATTTAAAAACGAAATGGATGTTCTCAGGCTATTGCATCAATACCCATATAGAAGTGGCATATACCCTTATCTTTCACAATAATACCTTTACGATAATACTTACTTCAGAAACGTATTTCCCATAAAATTCTAGCCCAAGAGCCCTTCCAACAGGTAGCACTTTCCGCCCCGTACTCATTCCTGTATATTTACCTTCCATTTCTTTTAGCAATTCAAGAAAAAAAGGATATTTCCGCACTTTTTTTTAATATCTTTCCACAGACAGAATTTGGCTTTTATATCATCAATATTTCCCAAAGTACTTGCACTCGAGTGACCAAAATTTGCATACACACACTTTGACATTCTAATCATGATGCAAGAAAAAACATATATATAATTCTTCTGCCCCATCAGTATGTTTGCTTGTTAGTAGTTACAATTTTGCAAGAATTCAGTAGTATGGTTCTTGTTCTGATGAAGGTTTCATGTATCTTTGTTGGTCAGTTTTGATAAAGGAGAGAAACGTATTAGACGGATCGCAATCCATTACCGTGATTTTCTTCAGATTGTGTGTTTTTTTAATTAAAAATTACTAATTGGAAAATATAGAGAACATCATGGTGTGTGGAGGATTGTGTTTAATGTATTTTTACTTACCGGCGTATTGAACAGTCTGTAGGTTGGGTACAAACACTATAGTTTATACCAAACTGCGACTGTTTCGAAACGTGTTTAATTTCTACAATAAACAGAGAAATAAAAGAATAAACTCATTTGAATTCGTTCATATGAACATCGTGAACAACATTAATCGAAACATTATGAAGAAACGAATTTGACATGAGTATATTTTCTGTGTATGCTGTTTCTTTTCTTTATTTCTTCTTTCTATAGTTGTGAAACTATATTTCGGAATTAAAATTATTTAAGAATCTTACTCTTTAACAATAAAACGAAGCACTTTCCGAAACAGCCGGATTTTGTTTTACTCTATAGAATTTGTACTCAACGTGAAGACTGTTCAATACACGATAAGTAAATATATATACGAAAAATATAGTTTTATTATTATAACATTGTTTTTAATGAGTCGCCGTGGTTTAGGCAGTAGCACGTCTGACTACGAATTGGGCGGCCCGGGTTCAGATCCTAGCCAGGACCCTGGAGACTTTTCTCGTGGTGTTTCCATGCCTGGCGTTCTAAGGTGCACTCAGCTTCCTGTCAAATTCAGTACCAGAGTGTCCTTGGTACTCTTAGGCACCTTGGGAAGGCAAAGGCGGTCGAGGGTGGGACTGACCACCCCACCTTATTTTGTACAGTTGATCGAGAATATGTGGAACGCTACCTCCACATCCTCGCAGATCCCCCAGGGTATAACTTTAGCTCCGTAACATTGTTTTTAATTTTTGTTTTCGCATTTACGATCGCAAATACAAAGCAGTGGCTCACTAATGAAGAGTTAACTGAACGTAAATAGAAGGAATAATGATGACAATGTGTTTTTAAATGACATCAATTGTGGATGGGGAAAGTAATAATTTATTACCATATGCTATGAAAATATGTTTTATCCTTTATGTCATTGTTTTCCTTGTGTTCGTTAGAAATTTTTCAGTAATTCAAGAATAGGGATAATTGTTTTTATGCATATTGTAGTTAGCTATTTGATTGGAAGGTTCTAGCTTTGAATATAAGGAAATACGCAATATGATTACGTCGTGTAGTGATGCATAAATGTGATATATAGTAATATGATATACTGCAAAGTGAAATATACTACTAAAGGTTGAGTTTGATGTGTGTATTTTATTGAGAACTTAAGAGAAGTCATTACTGTCCATAGTTAGTATTCACGTAGTGGTATCTTGATCTGTGACAGCCTAATCTAATTTAACATACTATAAGGAGCCACTTTTCGGGATATATCAAACTGAACATAACTCGTATAGTAACAATAGGGACTTCGGATTTCGAATTACGAACCCACATATTTTGAAAGAAGATTTGATGTGATAGTGATAATGGTAAGTAATACGTGTTGGTTTCAAGTTTTTGATGCTTCGCAAGAAACAATAGACACATGCTTGGAAAGGTTGCGAATCTTTTGTAAAGTACAAGATGTTCAAGAAGACAAGAAAGTAGATATTCTTTCTTGACGTCCATAGATGTCAACGTATAGAAAAGTGAAAGAAGAGGTTCCTCCTAGACCAGTTGATTTATTAAAGTATGGTGAACTAGAGGATGTGTTATTAAAGTCTTTCGGTTAAAAACTAACATTGCCACTTCCAGGTTTATGTTTAATCAAATGAAACAACTACTATTGCAATCTGTTGAAGAGTACGTGTAAGCTTTGAAAAATCAAGCAAGTAAGTGTAGATTTGGCTTATTCGAACCTGAAGCTTTAAAAGATCAGCTTATAGTCGGAGTTCAGGATAATTCATTAAAAACGGTTAATGAGCGATGATCAGATTTCCTGGAACAAAGCAATTGGAATAGTCAATCGAGATGAGGCTGTAAAGAGAAATAGTACAGTTATTGCGACAAACATAAGGGCAGAAGGTAAAATGACACATCTGTACAGTCAGTAGAAGATAGATCTAAAAGAAGACAAGGTGCGACATCCAACGATATGATAGTTAACTGCAAGTTTTATAGTAAATCGCATCCGAGAGCCAAACGTCCGGCATACAACGTCATCTGTAACTTTTGTCACAATACGGGTCACTTCCAAAAGCAGTGTTATAGTCTCAGAAGGAGAATACCAATTCCGTTAAAACAGTGGATTCCACGGAAGAGACAGCTACCGTTCCGGTACAATATTCTAAAACATCATTTGACATGGGAATAGATGATATATAGTTAGCGACAATGCATCAACAGAGTCCAGCAGAAACATCAGCAGCGGTTTTGTTAGAAATCCGAACACTTAACCAAATGATAGATATCATGGAAGATTGTATAATAAATATACCCACATTACGTCAGCTGGGAACTCATTATGTAGTAGAGAAATGCCGTATGAATCTACGTGATCTCAATAAGCAGATGCTTCCTGTGATTGGAAAAATTACACTGCCGTGTAATTACAGCCATATGAATTTTAATATAAACTGGATAGTCACATCATGGGTTCTACCACACGCGATATTAGGACGCACGGGCATGGACCTAATATTCATCCGTTGGAGAAATCAAATACTTGATTATAAAAGCCAACAGGAAAGTTCGACTGATACTTATTCTGATGCAGTTAGGAATTACGAAGAATAAATATTATCAAATCGGAACCAACCTTTCATGGAACACACTCCCAAGAATTGAATTCACGTGTGGGGTTGTTGGAAAAGGCTATGGATAAATTAGTACTGGTCTTAAACCAAATTGAGAAGCAATTAAATAAAAATTATCCAACCTAAGAAGCAATAACAGTGGATTGAAACCGGACACACTGACATGAATGTGAACAAAGAAATTAATGGATATGAAAATAATCAACAAGAGAAACGGAACGCAGAAAGGAAAGAGAAATCGGACGAAACAGAAGAAGGCAGAAAAAGAAGAAATAGAAGAAGTAAAGAGAAAATAGAAGGAAACAGAAAATTTCCTATATAATATGGACGTTATTGAAAAAGACACTTGTAAGGTTAGATAGCGATTGTAATTAAGGAGAAAAATAATCTAGCTTTATGTAAATGTAACTTATGGTTACCGGAAGATATACTACATGAGGACAATCATACATGAATCATGTTCTCTGGTCACGAAAGAATATTGTTGATGTATGTGTATTAACAAGAAAATTAATATATTTGTGTTTTGTTAAATTAGTCTAGAATAGGCCATGTGATTAAGTTTTGATTTGATAGAAGATAAGGCTGTTGTCCCGAGATTAAGTTATTTGGTGAATTAGATATGTGAAAAGGTTAGATAGCGATTTAAAAAGTGAATTGTGGGTGGTGAAAAGTATACCGTAGAACGGGGTTACTTTGTGACATCTCAGCTTGATGCTACTGACGCTTCAACACAAAAGTCCATGTAGATATGGCTTCTTCACAACGTTGAGATTTTTAATTCTAGAAGTGATGAAAATGGAATAGACCTTACATCTGGGTCTCTTGCATGTACGGGCGCCGGTTTGGGGTGGTGAGAAGGAGGGATTCGTACGGACCAAGATGTTTCTAAGATTAGGTGGATGTTGAAAAACTAATCTAGGTTTGGTGGGGGTGACTTGGTTACATCTCATCTTGATGCTACTGACGCTTCAACACTGAGCGAGGTTGGTCTTCAAGTGGCCTCGAAAAAAAAACAGGAAAAAAAAACCACTCGTATAGTTTTGTTTTTCCCAGAGCAGCTTCCGTGTAAGCCGTTTCAAGCATTACAGCTGTTTCCTTAAACAGAAAACAGAATTTCATAGCCTCACGCGTTGTTTCCAGTTTTCAGTTATCACAAAAATCGTCGAACAAGCAAGAGGCGCTTAACAAAAATATTTATTACGTGGCACCACGACTTCACTCGACAACGCTGGTCGGTAGACTGAACATACCGATGCGACGTATCTGCAGAAATACAGTATAAATAAACGATCAAAAGTGCAATTGGTGGTCTTACATGAAAGAGAAAAGTAATCTGATTGTGCTAAAAAGAGTTTTATTTATATTACAATTGAAACAACTGAGATTCGTTTCCGACAGAATTTGAGATGTGTCTTAGGAAGCTATCTCGCTTTCTTGCCAAGCAGAAATTGAGTTGTAATGTTTCAAACTGCGAGCTCTTCGTAAGTGGTTCAGCCGTTCAGTGTTTGTAGAGAAACTGGTGGGAGTATTTTATTGCTCATGAAAGAAAACCAAAACAGATGGTGTCAGCACAAAGACGAGTAGGGGAAAGCGAAGGTCACGACCATACAGTTACAAGACGGTAGAAAAGAAGGATGACTTGTAATTGACTGACCAGCCCTTCTCAGTGCTATAAATGTAGAACAGAAGACGGGCGTGGAGTGGGTGACACACAACATAATATTTCCACTTGCCCTGGTATTTTTATTTACTGTTTTCGAAGGTAGGCTGCAGGAAAGTCCTTGAGTGGGTGGGGGATTGGAACGGCGGTAAATATTAGTTATATATATACTTCTTTCTCTACTCTGTGACGGCGCATGGTTTTCTTTTCACAAGCTCTTCAGAATTTCACGGGACTTTGAGTAACCAGATTACGGGAAGAAAAAAGCAGGACACAGTGTCGTCTGGATATCGGTCATCTGGTCTGCAGATGTTAAATATATTTCCCCTTCATTTTTAGCATTTAAATAAAAGGGTGGTATGCAACTCGGACAAATTTATTTTCCGAAAATTATATCGCGACATGACAGTCGAGAGAATCACGTAGAAGAGTCATGCCAGTATAGTATCTTCAGTAAGGCTCTGCCGAAGTCTTCCTACTATATACACCAGGGCCGGATCTAGAAACCCCTCCCATGCCTGAATGGACCTAATTTTCAATTGGGACTTTTTCTCAACCAATGTGTAGTTCATGAGAAAGAATAACCTCCCCATATTGACATTGTTACTCGGGATACACAATAGTTCCATTTCATTATTGTGCGGAATGTTATTCTCTTTGAGATTTGGTGACCGGTAATTGTCACATACGTACTTCTATCTGTAGAGTGGAGGTTTGCTGGCAAAATATTTCTTGGGAGTTCAGGCATTATTATTGTACTTTTTTTCCGGTAATTTGGAACCGAAACAGCCGGAGACGTAAGTGTTATTTTAGGATCTGTACCTGGATTCAAGTATCTTAGCAAAGGCACATAATATAGTAACATGTC
>JAGDQP010018612.1:424-11294 GCA_022664845.1 Lepisma saccharinum | reverse complement strand
TTTTTTTTTAACATACAGATTGATTATTTTGTTTCAACCCAGCAAGTTTTCTTTTTTGAAAGGCCCCGCAAATGCAGCGAGATGAATTTAGCGTAACTTATTTTGCTTCTTTCTTTCTTTATGAGTTGGTAGTATTGTACCTGTTCGTAGTTACGCTATTGGTTTATTTGCGGTTATTTTTAATGTAACAATCATTAGTATTTTGTTTTTTCTTGTAGTAACTAATCAATAGTTTTCATAGCAACCACATACTTCACACGGATACTTCCGAGTATACATATGCATTGAAATGCATCTATCGTTACGACTGAGGATAATCATACAAACGTTCATGATTCAAGATTACGAGGAGTACATGGTTGTTAATCATTAAAAAGAACAATACATATGTATAATTTATTTAAACTTCTAAATCGTGTTATGTTTACATATGAAGAAGTATGTTGAAATCTTCTTTGCAATAAAGTTAGTTATTTCTTCAAATGGAAGTTCAATTTAACATTCCAGTTTCGACATCTTCTTTTCAATGTCAGAGAATTTTCTCATTTAAGTTTAAATTAATTTTGATATTTTGAAAAAGCTCCATTTATTCTAAATCTTAAACCAAAAGAAATTATAGCACTGAAGAGACTCGTATTATGCGTAGATATACTGTTAAGAATTTTATCGTCAAGAATGGAATTATCACTGCTGAACTATTGTGATTTGTTAATCAAATTATGACTCATTCATCTGCTCGAAGTTTTGGTATATTTAGCGATCTTACAAAATTATTTTTTGCGACAGCAAAATTACTATTAAGTTCAACATTCACAAGAATAAGTTTGGACACTTAGTTACATATGGACTGGGTACATATTTCCGAAAAGAATTGACAAACTTTGTTACAGAGTGCCCTTTCTTCTGTATTTCTTTTGATAAAAGCTTAATTTCTTTCGCTTAGAAGGGTCAAATGGTGTGATAAATCTTTAGATGCAAACTTAGTTCAGAGAAGATACAGTACGTCCGCGTGAAAGCAGCGAAAAGTGAACAGCAGTGCGCAAAATACAAATTTGTCCAACGACATTAAATTGTACCATTCGTAAGAGCATCAAAGCTAGTTTTGAATTATGTATAGTACTCCTGTGTTTTCTGAACTATTGATGATATAAGTGCAAACAGTCGAAGTAAGAGTGAAAATTGTAAGATATGAGAGTAAGAGAATAGGAAACTTCACAGCTACATTTCAGAATTATGCGACGTGATATAAGTGTGAAATTTGCGCTTTATAAAAAGTGGCCGATGATTTAACAACATAATACTATGAAAAGTACGACTTCCGTCAAGTCAAGCTGTAACCCATAGATTGTTCATAGAATTTCAATAAATATGTTACGTGCGTTACGAACTTGCATAGCAATAATCGTCCAAGCTCAGAATAAATTATTCCTTGGATACAAGGAACAAAGGTTAAACCAAAATATTTAAAACTTAGAGGATGTATTTTGGACGTATAGAAATCAAAATAATTACCATAACACACAAACAAGTTCGTAACTCACGTAACAGACGATACGTGTTACGTTCATTACGATTTATCGCTGTGTCTGCTAATCCAGAACTACCGATCACTATCGTTTGGAGTAAGAAGTATTTACAGATACAGGTTTATATCATAAATTACTCATAAAATTGAGTAAGTGAACATAAATCAAGAAGTGTAATGCAGACAAGTTTGTAAAATGCCTCTTATTAGCCCAAGAAGTAGATGAATAAATATCCCAAATAAATTACTGCAGAGAAGAAAAAAATGGAGGCGAAGCAGCTTCACAGGGAAGCGATTAAAGAATGCAAAAGAAACATAAATAGATGTAAAGTAAATGGTAATGGTCAAAAGAGTAAATTGCGCATTCTGCGTTTTAGAGATACGGAAACGTGAAGCTAGACTTGTGTGTGATTCGTTTGGGAAATGTCAGGACGCATGCAGGAGTGCTAGTGCAATGGGAACTAGAGTAATGATGTTGAAAAAATTATTTCGTTAAAGGGTAAAGACAAATTCAAACGAACTTCTTCAAATATAATAATGGAAAGAATATAATTTAGAAATAACCCTTATAGACTTTAACATGTATGTGCGTTAGAAACGTTTATATACCTATACGTCTTTGCACCTGATATTGAGGCATACACTCCTCAGCTTAAAGCAAATTTCCCAGATCAGCAAGATTTATTTTGAAAAAGGCAAGATGGCAAGATATGCTATATATTATATAAAGTACTTTAGTCAACCGGTGCAATTTGGCTTCGGATGGTGGTATTAAGCAAGTTCCGTTAACGAATTCAAAACTACACGTGACAGTAGCACAGCTCAATCCAATCCTTACGTACAAAGTGAAGAAACAGAATGAATGAAAGTCATCCAACGAGATAACGTAGAAGTCATGTTGCAGTTGATCTACTTGTTCAAGATATTTAATGTACTCAGTGCTCAGTACATTATTGTGCAGTATAAGTTGGTAAACGGCGAAAAACTATATTTGAAAATTATTTCGAAACAACATAAAGAAAATTATCCAAAACATTATTTTCAGCTTACGCACAAAAAATTACCAAGAAGAGGCTTTTATTTCTTGCTTCCATCGGTTTGCGACAATTCTGCTGCAATGAATGGTATAAATACCCTCGGTTTCAAAATCATGTCTGGAATTAGCCACCTGTTGGTCTTGGGTTTTCCAGATTGATCATGTAGAGATCACAAGAACTGACCACTTTAGCTTTAGGTTGAACATTAAATTTGAAATTTTTGCCTTTTTATGAGTCAGGACAACTGATGAGGAAAACCAATTAATACATGTGGTTCATTACCATAATTACCTCTAGAAATACTTTGAGCTTAGTAAAAATACGTATCCTATTGTTACTAACATGCGTTTCGTGTTGGTTGCAAACAAAACATTACTTCAGTATGTTGTTTAATACGCTGTTTAATAATGAGAAACAAGAATATGAATTACACAAATGAACTAACAAAATATTACAAGACTGAATACATATTGCGAAAAGCAAACATCTTTGATAACTTTACTTATGCGCGTGAGCTCAGCTTCTGACTTCCGATTTTGATCACACAAAGAAATTTTTAGAAAGTTTGTTTTCCTTATAATAAGCGCTTTCATTCATTTGTTTCAACACACACTGAACTATCTTGGCTAAGATATAAAAACACTGTACTTAGATATGCGGTGTCCTTTCATAACAATCACCAAACCTTGGATAATGTTTTCATTGGAGGGCGGGACGAGGGGAAAGGGAATATATTATGTTGTTGTTGCTCCCACGAGGATATAGTCCACTGATGACATCCTTCTGCGAGCTTCCTCCCGTCTACAAGAATTTATGCAGGAGTGCTCTATCCACACTGTCCACAGGTTAGTAATGCAGTATCCTACCAAATGAATTCTGCTTCCAATGACGACACCCCTTGCACAGAGTCCAAAATAGAATAGCCAACTTTATGACTATCTTTTTGATTCAACAAAAGTAACGTTTGGCTTTGAGAAAAGTAGAACACTTCAGATATCTTTCACAGTTCTCAAGGAAACAACTTCCAGTTTTATATGTAACTCGTGTTCGGCCTTCGAACAACGTTCAAGCGATCCTCACTGCACAAAGACATTGCAAACTTGAGTGAGCGATCAAGGTATCCCGCCACGTCCAGCAGGTTACCTTAGCATGAAGCACAAAAGATTTTCAAGTCACATTTGCTACTTCGAATCACAGTTATTAAATACATAAAATACGGATTGTGATTTCCATCTTTGACAACTAGGAAATGTTTAAAAGTAGCTTCCTTTCGAAAATTAGTTGAACAGAAGAAAATTACGTTTCGCGTTAACTTAACAAACGAACGCGGGAAAACTCCGGCTCGACAAACATAGTATCGACCTTCCAAGTACAGAGCAGCAACTAAAACTCAGATTTGACTTGTGTCGGGTTGAACCTACGCTCAACATAGATGTTTCTGCTAACGCTGAGTCACACATCCGTTTTACTATTAGGTTTATATGATAAAGCAAATTGCTATAGGAAATCGACTTTATGATCATCAAATAGAGAAACAAAGTACTTCGATTATCAACCACACAGGAAATTATACATTACCAAATAAGGCAATATTATACTTTAGTAGGCGTCAGTTTGTCGGGTAACTGACTGCGTTGCAAGCAAAAGAACAAACAAACAAAAAAAAAAAAAAAAAAAAAGGTTATTCCCGTTGTTTAATGCTCAAAGGAAAGTTCCAGAAGAATATAGGCGAATATCTTCATACGCCATAACAAATAACGGTACAAGCTTTTGCTGTTCATTTAAAAGAATGTTCAAAACAGCTTAATTACACATCAAAAAATGTTAATAATCAACCATAATGCATGAATAAAGAATATTTATCCCCATAATTCCTTATTACAAACATATATATTTTAATACAAGAAAGATTTTTTTTAAAAACTTTTCTCTCAATAATTTAACTCTCCGAGCTAAAATTCAAGATATGTAAATTTCGACTGTCACAGGTTGTTGCTTCTTGCTACCGAAAAATGGTTACAAAAGTTTTGCCACCACATAGTATGTTTTACTTCATGAATGTTACTAGTTTCCACCTCAACGAATTGGGTATATTTCTTTAGCTATAAGTTTCTGCCTATACTATATTCCGTATTATTGGCAATTTACTATAATGATCTATTTATTTGAAAAGTTTTATTCAGTTCTGTCGAACAGCTTTTGTAATTAAGCTATAACAAGAAATGCTTATTTAAGTTGGAGTAATAGCGTGGAAATTCGCATAATTGAATACATATGTCTAACTTGAATATTTTATTAAACCAGATTATATTTAATCTTCATCATAAATCTTCAAAATCTGTAAACATATTAGTTGTCTGCTGAGGAACGAGATTTATTCTTATTTTATTGCTTGACACGTACGATAACTAAATTACGATATCAATTATATGCTACTTACTATGCAGCTCCATTATTTTCCTATTTTGCAAACTTTTCCATATCAATATTAGTGTCGTCTTCAGGGTGATTCAAAATTCCCCGGAGAGCCTTGTTTTTCACAATTTGACAAAGAAATGAAGCATCGTAGTAGATAAATATGGAAAAGTCGAAAGGGTCTATATTTTGTAGTACATGATCAACGTGCCGGCCGGGAAGCCGTGCGGTCTACGGCGGTAGGCCAACGACTCGAAGGTTCCGGGTTCGAGTCCCGGCATGAGTGTGGATTTTAATGGCTAAAGGGCGAATCGTGACGGGCCAAGTCCAAAGTTACTAGACTGGCACATATAAAAATAAAGTTTACCAAAGTTTTTTATGTGATCAACGTTGCAACCACTTTGAAATCCTCCATATTGAATGAACGTATTCTTTCTTTTCTTTTTTTAATGGTAAGTGTGTCGTGGCACATATCAAGCAACACAATAATAATCCTAAGAAGCCATTCCACTGGTCAATTGGAACCTCCATTCACGGTGTTGCAGTTATCGTCACTGAAAGTAGCCAGTTCACAACTACCGTACGTCGTATGTATTCAATGTACTGACTCCTGGCTGAACAGAGAACTGCAGTGCTGACGCCTAGTACAGTTATGAGAGACTCCCAGAAAGGAAGCTAATGGGAAGCTGTCGCAACACTGAACGATCCTGGCGTTTATCTCTGTCGTCCATATGGGGTTCAATTTGTGAGTTAGGCCATTTTATGCGGTTTATATCCATAGGAATATGACATTCCAGGAAACAGGCTCTCACGCTGGACAATGCAACACATCACAGATCGGGAAATCATTCCACTTATTAAACTGGGTCTACCTATCACGGTTTGGATGGCCTATCAGTCCACAGAAAAGAATATTGTAACACCTCACGGAGAAGGATAATAATAATCTGTGCGTGCCTTCATTAGCTGAGCGGCGTACGTGCAGTGACGATAACTGCGGCACTGTGGCAGGTATGTCAAATATGACACCTAAAATGACTTTCTGGGAACATTCTCGTCTTGTTTGATATGTTATACGTCATATTTGGCATTTAAAACAAATACAATGCTTCATTTTCTTGTCGGTTTGCAAAACCAAGGCTGTACTGGGACTTGTGAATTACCCTTACAGGCTTATACGAGAGCAAGTTGTGTAATCCAGATATACCTATACGCATTAACATTACTTTACAGTCTGTCACAGTATGTTATTTCTAATCCACGGTGTACGTGTGTTACGATAATTGTTAGTGCGTTACGCTGTTACTTTAATTATATCTTAAGGCTCTATTTATTACTTCTTCAAGTAGACGTGCGGAGTACCAGCTCATAACTGGATTGCATTTCTTCCCCATGAAGGTTTGTTCTATCAGACCAGTCGAAAACTTCAATTATTGAAAGAACTGTGGAAATACTGCCACATATTAAAAAGTACGTTGATGTTGAGGAAAAGCTCCTGCATAAGGAACCTTTGTGTTAGGTTGTTAAGGAGTCAAAACCACTAAAGTTAAATTATTTTTTATTAGGTATTAGTTTACCTGACGGTAGCAGTGTCTTGATCTAAATAGTTCGTGTTCGCCATAAAACCTAGCGTAAAGAATCTAAAGAATATCCTATAGTATCTAAATAATAGCCTAAAACTATTATCACTCAAATCACACATTCAAAACACAGATTTCCACGTGATAAAACATTGATTTATTATCCGTTGCTTTATGGTTGCTTCCATATTCCTAATATTAACATCTCTTAAGGATTTCATCCATTTTGTACCTCATCATTCCATTTTCTTATTTAATTTTCGTGAAATTGTAATTAATCAACAATATTCGTTGCTAACATTGGCCATAGTTTCTTAATTAATCAGAAGTGATTATGTTACTTTTTTATTTCATTTTTAACTCTTAACATCTTCACATTTCCTTGGAAAACTGAAAAGAACTATATTTACAATTAGCTGTACACAAAAAATAATATTACATAATTTAATCTGTCATTGTGTAAGATTGTATACACTAATCTAATATTTTTTCTAAACATTTTATTCAGTATCCTCTAGCACTTTTTATGTGTAAACATATTTCCTTGCCACATGCTTCACAATATTGTCCAAGGTGCATTGTTCATTCATCCTCATTTTAGGTAATCTGTCTGCAAAACTTTTCAGCAAAATTTCTTTTAAGTTTTCTTCCTCTTCTTCCTATTCATCTGTA
Organism: Lepisma saccharinum; assembly: GCA_022664845.1. Lineage (NCBI taxonomy): Eukaryota > Metazoa > Arthropoda > Insecta > Zygentoma > Lepismatidae > Lepisma > Lepisma saccharinum. The sequence continues at coordinate 4,065 of JAGDQP010018612.1, read as the reverse complement.
GAATTCTGTTCTATATTGTAACTATCAAAAAATAAATTATCTTCTTCCTTTACCGTCTGTTAATTCAAAACACTTTGAGTATTGTTTCCATAGTTACATTGGATTGATTTTGGTTCAATAATTTCTATCTTTTTATCTTTCCTTAATACCTGTCACATGTAAAATGCTTAGCTGCTGTCCTTATTCTTTCTGACCTTCGAATTTCGGGCTTAATAGGTTCATTTTTGTTAGCATCCTTTTTTACACCCCTCACTGGCTGGTATCCTCTTCCGTTGTATTGTGTTCTTTTTTTAGCTTCTATGTTAGTTTTTAACCTTCTCAATTGATGCCAGTGTACTTTACGAAGGTGTGGTTGTGGGACAGTAAATTCTGCACAAGTAGGCAGCGGTCTGGCCAGACTAGGGGCTAAGTCCAGTATTCCGGGGACAAAATCTGGGGATCGCCGTTTGAAATATGTGGATATGATGAATTCGTCGAGCCAGGCGCGAGGAGATCCCTCCTTTTCTGGGGAAATTATCCGTAGAATGGAGAATACTAATTATTAGTAGAATACGGATGATAAAACCAATAAAAGAATTGAACTCAAGAATTAACAGGTTTATTACAAAATCTTTGAAAAGATTCAATAAATACAGAGAAAATAGCTAAAATATAGTGTCCACAAGTGTATATAACGAAAGAATTTATTCTGGCCAGTAATAATATTTTTTCTTCCTTGGCTGTGATTCTATGAAAATATATTACCTGGTATGATGGTGGGTCGGATACTGCGCGACGACACGGAAAATACGGACACGACGCAAAATATAACACGTTACGGAGGACGATGCTGATGAAAGATGTCTTCTTGTCCAGTCTGTAGTTTCTCTTTTTTGTTGGTTGATGATGTAGAAGTTCAATCTTGATAACGAAGAAACAACGGTGGAAATCAGTCAAAAGTCAATATATACCAACAAAATAAACGAAGTCAACCAGTCGAATCGTGGATCTTTGCCACTACACCACGGCAATTTGTGGGGCTAATAGAATCAGTAACGAACAGAATGTTCTGCTCAATAAACTTCGAGCCAAAGCAAATATGAATATTTGCGACCCCTCGATAGCAGCCAAAATTAATGAAATAAAGTTTATGAACTGCTCCTAAAAAGTAATGTAATTAAGCGGGAAAGCAGCACGATACAAACAGTGCTGCTTTCCTGCTTAATTAGGTACGAAGACCGAGGTTGACTGTGCTGTTACTCTTCGGCTGCCAAACGTGGACTGTTTTTCTCTTCCCTCTCAGTCAGAGCAATCGGTTGGTGGTGTTGTGGCCTCCTACGCAGTTGTTTTTAAGCAATGATTTCATCGGGGAGAATTTGGTGATAACCATATATGGTGATGAAATGCGTGATGTATGAGGAGGGAGAAGCTAGCGACGACTGGACGAATACAACGTCGTTGCTGCGACTAAAATTTTGATACCACTCAACAGTGATGTTAAGACCATACTGCTGTTACCGCCCATACAATTCATTTTATCTTATCTTACTGATGTTAAGAAAGAAAATGCACACTTCTCTGTATACAGGGTGGCCATAAAATGATGGCAATGAATCACTGAAGGTGCTTAAATAAAGATGAAATTTCAGGGTATTATAAAGGATCTGATCCTGTTCTACTGTGTAAACTCGATTTCGTATTACTTTTATTTCTTTAACATATTCTGGATTACTGTGATTCCTATTTTTAACCCATATCCATTCACCAACCTTGGGACATTCTGTGTTTTGAAATCTGACTCTATGCTATTTTTCCAGATCGGGTGGTTAAAATTGTAGTATAGCTTCTGGAAAGAAGGTTCTGGATTAATATTTGTGCATTAATTCAGCAGGCGATTTGTTATTTCTTAGTTTGTGCAAATCGAATATTCCTCTGCACCTGTACAATCAATTCTTTCCAATTTAGATGAAATGTATCTCGTGCCAGGCGTTTTAATAATTGCTAAATATCCTGAACACATTACACTGCTAGTCCATTGCTCTGCGGATGCCAGGGAGGTGAACCATAATCTTATATGGTTATTTCGAGCCCATTGAAAACGGAGGACCATTATCACAAACAAATGTACTGGTATGCCTAGAGGCGCTATACACACTTTATTTCATTCAATCCATCTGGAATAATCCACCCTCGTAAGGATTGCTGTGTTGGAGTTCATGATTTATACTTTTTTTTTTTGCTACCCATCTATGCATTTCTTCACAAGGTGTACACTGATCCATCATAGTTTGGATTTCGGTTTCTGCTGATGGTCACCAATATGATCCCATCATAACTTTTATTCTTTAAATACCTAAATGACTGCTGTGTAAACCTGTTAACCCTAGAACGCATAACATGGTTCAAAACTGACCCAGGACGGTTTTATTTCTACGTTTTGCCTATAATATTTGTTGTACAGTGTCAGATCACCCTGACATCTTCTATTGGTATGTTGTTTACTTCCTAAAAATGAAGGATTTTCACTTTTTTGTTTCTATAGATTTTCACAAATTTAGTTTTCATATATGCATAGTTTACATATCATGGGTATTTTCAGACCCACGTACATTTTAATTTCATAACCAACATACGTGCATAATTCGATATATATTTTTGTTAGTGATGGTGTGAACCATCTTATTAGTATTAGATTAGGCTTTAGTATGTCATACTTGTATTTGTATTAGTATTAGTTGTACTATAGCTACATTTATTCTAACATTTTGAATTATAAAGTTAGTTTACAAAATGAACCCTCATGAACCCTTTCTTGATGGTGAACATATGTCTCTTACTTACAAGTTAGTGTGCTGTGATGTTTTCTAAACTGTCTTCAAAACCCATTTAAGAGAAAAGCAAGTATATTTTTGTATTTTAAAGTTTTGGTTAGTTTTTGGTCATTGAAAGATAAACTAACTAACTAACTCTATGGCTTATGGAACTCGCAAGTTCATCGCCGCAGTAACAAACGTTCGCCACTGGATTTTATCCTTGGCAACATCAAGCCAATTTTCATCACGAACACCTACTTCTCGAAGATCTCTTCTAATATTGTCCTCCCAATGACGTCTCCGTCTTCCCAACGGTCTCCTTCCATCCGGCCTTCCAACCAGGATAGACTATAATCTTCGTTTTTCTCCCATCCGAACTACATGGCCGGATGGAAGGAGACCGTTGGGAAGACCGAGACGTCATTGGGAGGACAATATTAGAAGAGATCTTCGAGAAGAGGACCTTAGTCGTCGCGATTTTATTATTTTTACAACATCGGGTGAATCGTACAGTCAGTGGAGTCCTTCATTTTGCAGCCTTTTCTATTCTCTAGTCGTTTCGGCCCGTATATCTTTCTCAAAACCTTATTTTCAAACACACACAATTTGTATTCATCTGCTAGGGTCGTGCTCCAACCGTAAAGTATTACCGGCAGAATGACCGTTCTGTATATTTTCAATTTCAATTTCCTTGATATTAATCGCGATGTTAGAAGTTTTTGGACTGAATAGAAACATGCGTTCCCCGATACTAAGCGACTTTTAATTTCTTTCGTGACCTCATTTTTGCTTGTTACGTATGCTCCCAAGTATTTAAATTTGTTTACTTTCTCTATGACCTCATCCCTA
>JAGDQP010018611.1:5792-36267 GCA_022664845.1 Lepisma saccharinum | reverse complement strand
TTATTATATAAGGTGGAATTTCGTCCGGCCCGCAAGATACCTTAGGTTTTAACATTTTGATTGCTTCCTCAGTTTCTTTCATTATAATTTCTTTTATTTGCAACGTGTTTAAAAGTTCACATCTAGGGTTGTCTGACAAAATTTCAGATTTGTACTGGGGTGTTACAGTTCTAAATACAGATTGAAAATAATGTGCAAAAGACCTAGATACTTCCCGGTTACTTTCTAGCTCTTTGTCTCTGTATTTCAAAGAAGTGGATGAGAGATGTTTTGTCTTACTTTTAACAAAATTCCAAAATTGCCTCGGGTCATTGATACTGTATTCTGAGCTTCCAATGAAAAATTTATATGCTAAAGAAATTTCTGATTTTAGCTCTCTACGTAATATGCGAAATTTATCTCGATGAAAAGCAACGTCTACACCAGTTTTCATTTTCCTATGGTGATATGTCTTAAATTTAATCTTTTGAATTATGTTGTAAGTGAACCAAGACGGATATTTATTACTATTGCATTTCTTACGGGGAACACATAGGCTCATAGTAGTGTACATCATTTCATAGAATTGCCCTAATGCTTCATTTACGTCATCAAATGGGAAAGTTTGTTCCAGTTTAGTCTCGACAATTCTGTATACATTTGTTCGAAATTAGCCTTCCTAAAATTAAACCCAGTAATGTTGTTCTCTAGTTTCTCTTTTTTCGATTGATTATGTGGAAAGGAACAAAGTAATGCCGGATGGTGTTTATCTTCAGGAACAACGGGGTGTTCTTCTCTAACTACAGTGACGTCAATAATGTTTGTTAACACTAGATCTAATGTGCGACCATTGACATTACGGATATTATAAAATGATTCTAAATTTAATAATGACATGAAATTAATACACTTCTTTGTTGCGTGTGAAAGGTCAAAATTGGAATGAAGTATTTGATGTATGTTAAAATCCCCAAGACAGAGTATAGTGCTTCCTACTGGACAATTACTGTCAATAAATTCAAAAAATAATTCATACACTGTTTCACTCGAGTCTGGTGGAATGTATACAGCACAAACATATAGCGATAGCATCTTTATAGTAAGTTTAGTTATAATGCACTCAAAATAGCCATCAATAGAGTTTACATAATACATGTTATGTTTTTGTAGACACCCCAACATGCCCCCCCCCCCCACCTATCGCCTTTCCAAGCAATTCAAAGTTTCTATCCTGACGGAATACCTTATATCTCATGTCAAAGAATTCTGAATCAAATTGATCATCAGATAACCAACTTTCAGTTATTATTATCAGATCATAGCTATTGGATAAAACACTAGTGTAGAAATCATTGGCTTTGGTACGGCGCATTCCACCAACATTTTGCATATAGATTAAAAACTGTTTTTTATTTTCACTTTTTATTTCTATATCACTGGAACACTTCACAATATAGTCAGCAGCTTTTGGAGGTCCATGTTTACTATTTGTACTCAGAGACAATTGTTCCGTTTTTGTACCTCCTACCTGTTAGTCAGCTGTCTTACTCTTTACATTTGTGCGGGTCTTCTCCGGTCCCAGGCGGTGGAGATTTTCAAGATTCTGGCTGGAATAACCAGAGGAGGGTGACCAAGAGGGGCGGAGGTTATGAGGGGCGGGGGAAATAGCTTCCGGGTGGGTTTTTGACCTTGAAAGAGAGTGGTGGTACTGTTCATCCGTAGGGTGAGAAGTCTGCGCATTTGTTTTTACTTTATCTTGACGAGCGGGTGCAGGGGGAGTTTGGAGTTATGCACTTTCTCGTGTTTACCGGGAGTAGGGCCAGAAAAAGATATTTTATCAGTGTTCTTCAGGTCACTCAGGGTATACGGCTTTCCTTCAACGTACAATTTGTCATATACTAATTTTGCCCGTAGTCCCGCAGATTTAGCATTCTGAAGATGTGCTTTGAGTTCCGATCGTATGTCAAGCACACGACGAGAATAATCCTCTGTGATTGATACCGGCGTGTTTCGTGAGTGGTAAGCGTACGATAAAATTTCAGATTTCTTTTTGAATGAATTTAATTTCGCGATTATAGGCCTATTATGATGATCCCCTCTTTTAACGCCGAGGCGATGCCATCTTTCGAAGTCATAATCGGTAGTATTAATTCCAAGCTCTTCCCACAAAAACTGGGGAAGTAATATTTCACTATCTTGCCAACTCTCATTTCCTCGCTCCTTTAAGTTGTAGAAGACTAGATTATTGCGCCTAGAGTGGTTTTCTAATTGATCAATAGTCACTTCGTTTTGTTTTATAAGGTTCCTCAATGTATCGTTTTCTGTTTTCACCGAGTGAAGCCCTTTCGTCAGGTTGTCAAGTCGTTCACTAAGTTCCGCCGTTACTCGTTGTATCCCTACAATATTACTGTTCATTTTATCCAGTTTTTCCATCACAGACTAATACAAGCAAACGAAAGTGGGTACCAAAAGGGGGACAGAAACTGTGCCAAAACAGGATCTTCACCCCTGCAAAATGATGTTGAGTGTTTTGTGAAATAATCCATTTTGAGCTCTTGCCAAATATCCAGACCATCAATGCTGATGTCTACTGTCAATAGCTTGAGCGCGTACGGACTACATTGTTGGAGTAACGTCCTACTCTGGTTAATCGCAAGGGTGTGCTCATCAACAGTGATAACGCTTGCCCACACACGGCAAGTTGGACCTGTGCTAAGATTGAGGAATGTGGCTGGGAGAAATTCCCCCACCCGGCGATTTCAGCAGAACTTCCACCTACTATCTCTTTCCCAGCCTGTAAAGCCACCTTTCCGGTAAAACACTGCAAAATGAGGATGTCGTACGACGAACAGTACGAACAGTTCTTTAGCTCCAAAACTGGTGACTTCTTTCAGTGGGGGGATTTAGCAACTGATGGACAGGTGACAGAGTATTGTGGAGTCCGATGAACACTATTTTCCTGGCTAACGATAGTGTTCCAGGTAAGTTCTTTTCCTCACGGTGCCAAAATACGACATTACTTATGGGATAAGCTAATATATACCTCTATAAAGGAAGAAAATGTACCTAACCTTTCTTAGCCGACCTTCAATGCTCAGTCTTCCTTCCCAAATAGAAAACATAAGAGCTATCGGCCCTTCACTCCATCTAAGTGGATTTCGTACTCTACACTCGTTCCCAACAGGAATGTACCAGAAATTTCATGTGATAGGTGTATACGAGGCTTTGGAGCGTCATACAGGTTTATATACATAAATTTATACAAACTTTCCAACGATATTCGAGAGTGTGGACCGCGTTCAGACAGACGTGGGAGAGAACGTCCAGATGTCCATAGTACGTCACTGCTTCTTAACTTACAATTGCTATGATTTTCCAGGTGAAAAATATCATCATTTTGCAATAAACACTGACAAACAAAACAACGTATTTATAGAGCACAGGTTACTACAGTCTGCTATAATTGTGAAATAGTCTCAATTCATACAGATTCATGTAATAAACATACGGTTTGCATCAAGTTAGGGATGTATGAAACAAATAAAAAAGTTGGAAATCTTTGCAAACTTGTGTTATGGACTTCATACGTATCTGGTTAAAATGAAACACAACTTAGGACCTCTCAAATGAAAAGTTTATTTTATTCCATAAATGAAAAATATAAAGGATTACTTTAGCCACAATAGTGTTAGGACTGATGCCTATTTTCATAACCTTCACCGATTTCCGTACAGAAACACTCATTGTATCCAATGTGGAGATGTGTTCTTGGGGTGCAAATGTAATCCTCTTGAGAGTACAAATCCAATAGATGAAAAAAGGCGTAAGTGGTACATCGTTAGAAGCTCCTGGAAAAAAAGAATTACGTAACCTTAACTACAATTCAAAGAATAGATGTGATTATGTAATTGTTAATTTACAAGATCAAATGCATTCAATTTTATTTAAATATTAGTGTAATGAACGAAATTTGGATGCTATCAAAATGTGTACTTGGAGGAGAATAGAAACATAATTCAACACAGAAAATGTGTAACAAGTTAGTGCTGAGGGGAGTGGGTAAGATAAGACAATATTGCAGACAACAAAGAGATAAAACTGGTAAGGACATTGGTTGTTCACAAAAGGGAAAAATTGGTTTTAACTTAGTCAAGATCTTGCTAGGTTAATAACCAAAAGAGTTACAGGAAAGTACTTAATACTGTAGGTAAATGGTAGCCTATTGAAAAAGTTTGTAACAGAAATCTGGGTAAAAACAACCAACTCGTGGGTAGTCAGTTACCTACGAGACTAGTACACGAAGAAATAAACAAACCACACGGTTAATTCAAACAACGTGATTGACTCACTGCTCGGTTCTGTGAATCGTTTAATGTGTAGGCAAATTTAACCTTCTGAGAATTAGTTATTTTTTAACCTTTATGAGGGCTAGTTAAACCGAGTTCTTCTGTGCGAGATGGCGGTTGTTGAACTCTGATGGTTTTCCACACGGAAGTTCTGTACCATCGTCAAAACTTAAGGTTGAGCTTACAGTTAGCAGGTAACCTAGCAATCATAATTTACGAATGTAGTGTTTTGTATATTATTAGTACTATTCTGTTAATGAGTAAGTGTAGTAGGCAACATCGAGATTCGTTTAATGAACATTACTATAGGTAGTGCAACTTTCGTGAAATACATACATTATCGACTATAAGCTTCAGGTATGTCTGTGGAGTGGTGATTAGCAATTTGTGCTGCGACGAGTAAGGTCCGCGGTTCGATCCCAGTATGGCAAGTGCATTTTTTGGCAGAAATTTCTAAAATTAAGCTACATGTAGTGTAAATCATAACAATAATTTGCTTCCATACGATTTTATAGTGAAAATTTTACAAATCTTCGCTGAGATAGGGAGATGGATTAAAGTAACTGAATACAGTTATTTATCGTAATCCTTCAATATAACCTATTTGCATGGTTAGAACAACCCACTGGATTTAACCTTTTAGCTGGATTGCTTTAACCTTGTAGTTATTAGGTTATATGTTTATCAACTCACTCTGTTACATTAACCCTTTTTTGGGTTGATAGTAACATTTTATTATTTTCCGTGCAGATTGTATACCAAAATACGGAATTGGAGATATGACCAAAGGAAAACGAGGAAGAAAACGAATCCGGTTTCTTGATAGTGTTAAGAAAGGAATTTGACTAGTATTTCCATTTTGAGGGGTGTAAAAATAACATTGTTTAAGTTGAGTTGTCCAGGGTTTAGATAAATCTTTAACCTGAAAACTTTTAAAGATGAGGCGTGTGTTTGAGAATTTAGGGTGTAGCAGCTCCCTTGCGGGTCGAGCAAAATTTGATATTAGGGTAAATAAATCGTGCGTTATAGTGCTGTTACCGCCCATACAATCCATTTTATCTATATATCTAAATCGTGCGTTAAGACAAAAAGGAAACCACAAGAGAACGAGAGATTGCGAAGACGTTACCTTCCACGAAGGACTTGTCGCTTTTGGTACAATACTGATGATTATGTTTAAAAAAAAAGCACAAAAAATGTTTTTTGCGAGACGAGATAGTCCGTACCATTCCGAGGATCTATTTATACCTCTTGATAAGTATGTCATGTCTACTTGGTTGGCACTATTGGATTGTCTCATTGCAAACAAAGTTCGTGTAAATCCTTCAAACCAGATCGAGTCAAGTCTAAACTTCCTAGTTAAAAGTTTCGTATGCTTTCAGTTCTTGCAGACAACTCTGTAGAACCAACCCCTTTACTCACCGTCCTTCTCGCTCTTTCACGAACGTTCCCCTTAAGTGATTGTTTTCTTCAAGATGTAAGTTAAATAAAAATCTCTTTTGGTATCGTGCTCGTACCTGTTTCTTAGAAGTCCATCAAGACCCCTACTCATATTTCTCCTAGGAACAGTCCTTGGTTAACCCGTTTCCATTTAGACCGTGTGCTAGCAGAATGTCGTCCCATAAGATGTCATCATTACCGTGTCTCAGTTCAACGAATGATATTATTTATCTCTAAACTTAATGAGTAAGTGGAAGGTGGACAAGAATTCCTTCCATACCTTGGGATATTGACTTTAATCAATAACTCACTGTGAGATCAGAGACAACGACAACTATTCCATTACAATCTACTTCTGGAATTTACAATTTATGACCTAATCTAGCAGCTGTGGAAACACAATCATGAACGCTGTCATCAGGCTGGAACTTGCAAGCCTCATCAGTAGTGATCCAAATTCCGTAATCGTATCTACTAGACGATGGTGCCTGGTATTAGAATTTCATCTTTTAAGGTGCAATAGAGCACAACATAACATATAAAGTAAAATGATCCTTCTTCCAAATAACCATATAAAATATGCATGTCACACTTACTTCTAAACATACTTACATCTAGCTTATTAACGTATCTAGTAGATGTTTTCATCTTGAAACCAGCTCTCTGTGAAGCAACCCTTTAGAGTGCATGCAGGATAACCTGTTGGTGTGCACGAACAAATGTTACAGTCCTCGTTCCATGTGTCACCTGGAGTACACATCTCTTTGTTTTCTGAAATTAATATATTATTTTTATTACTCAAAGGTTAACAATTAAATATAGTGACAAAGGTCTATAATCAACGCAATCACCAGGTCAAGAATGTGTTGATAGGTGGTGATAGAACACTAAATCTGTTATGCTTGCTGTACTGTTTTCTGTAATAAAGTCTGGTATAAGTCCTGTCAGTTGATTTTAATTAAGCTACAAGAAATCGACATAGTTACACCCACAAGGGTTAATATAAATACTTCTGAAGACTCACTTTAGCACAAGTATAGTAAAATATATTACCTTTCAGTACTAAAGTCTACCTCAGAGATTCTGCATTTCATCTATTCTGAGGTCAGGTAGTAACATAATGTCGTACTGTAAACATAACCGAAAGGGGTAGCCAACCCTGTGTTCTTGTATAGGGAGTCATGATTGTTGATTGACGCGCGAACTTAACAAGTTCAGATATTTGCAAGAGACGTTACAGCTGGTTAATGCTATTGTAGGGAATTAACCTTTAGCAGGGTCATTTTGTTCCGAGCTGTAATTAGTCTTCAGTTCCTGTTATGCGTAATAATGCCACATCCAGTTTAAATGTGATTGTTACTGCGTTGTTAGAAAGTGTAGACAATAAGTGTCGCACGGTCTCCCAAGTTAAATATAACAGATTTTAGTGGAGATGCGTTTTATCACGTCAACATTTCCCCGTTAATTGTCGTGACCTAGCCCTAGACTCTGTCAACAATCCAAAGCTATATTCCAATGACCAAGTGGTTTCCGAAAATCATCCTAATTTTTAGTATTAAATGTTCAGACAAACTTGGTAGAACGATTGATTACTGGAAAGTGAAAAAAAAGTCGCTAAGCATGCGTGTACCTCGAGGGAAGCTGGTGATGAGATGTAATGTAAAATTTCACCATTGTTTTGTTTGATGGAGAAACGTTGTGTTATTTGGAGAACTATACATTTATACCATTCTGCCAACACTGTCGACCTAATGATTTCAAATGTTGCATTGGTAGATGTGTAAATTCATACAAAATAACTTTCAAAAAATGTGTTTTAACATGTCTACATTGTCAGATAGATTGGCTAGTGTTTGCTTTATTCACGAGTGCTGTTACCGCCCATAAAATTCATTTTATCTTATCTTTATTCACGATTACACAAAGTTGATTGGGCTAGTGCCTCACCCCATTGTATTTCCAACTTATGTGGACATTTTGGAGATCGTGTCAAATTCGCTGTGACGTATGCATTTCTCTTGATTCATCCTCCCTCAATCCAGAGTGTCATCACGCTACGTGCACTTAAGACAAAAGATGATTAGAATGATTTTGACCTGAATTTCTAATTAGACTGGGTTTCTTATTTTACTTTTAATTTTGAATTGAAAAATAATGACAATGCTCTGTCTTATGTTTATCTTAGATTAACTCGTATTTGTATGTAGTATTAGGTTACATGAAACGTTACTGGTAAAAGATTTTGCCTTGCACTTATTAGAAGTTCCTTTCCCGGAAACATTTCTTCGAATCACAAATTGCCTATCAATGCGATTTAACCAATCTTATCCGTTCTTAATCGAACAATATGATAGATGCAACGTCATTCTTTTCTAAAAAAAAAAAAAAAAAATGAAATTGGAACCCCAGCTCAAAATTTTCTTAGTGACTTTTTTGTTACACGTACCAACGGATGGATTAATACTATGGAGTAGAATCAATAAAATGAAACCGGATATATTTCGTTGTGGTTTACACGCTAAGGCAGCACAACGTCATTAACACAGAAGGAACGGCATTAACTCTTTCCATTGTATTTGTTTGGTGGTTGGGAATACGTCGCTAGAATATTTTACACCAACTCAAAATACAACCAGTATAAGAAGCACAGCATGAGAATAATTTATTTGAAATCTTCAGACAAAATTGATTCACTCTAACCATTGAGCATTCTTTCATTTACAGAATTCCACATCCACTATTTTTCTACTTGGTTGGTTGAACTTCTTCTAACTTGCTAACTTACCTAAATCTTGTTCTGACCTTGATATGTAATAGTGTCCTCTGGAGGGCAACCCATTTTGGTGCAACCGATATCACCTGATGGAAAACACCAGCAAATGTTACAATCGATCATGAAAGTGGTGCCTGGAGTACATTTTCCCATATCACCTGTTTGGGAATGTTTAAATAGTTTTAGCGGTATAAAATTTTTACCAAGTTCTAAAGTTTTTCAAGCAAAAAATGTCATCATATCGTGTTAGTTAGTTATACGGTCTCTGTGAAATTTTAAATATGTTAATGACGATTAAGATTTAGTGCTTTTAGTGAATCATATACTGGAGGATTCAAAAAGAAATTGATACTTTCAAAAATCATATTTACTCTTGAGAACACAAAATGGCGCACATGCAATGAAATGGACGTTCACTAGTTGTTTCTTCATATAGTCACAGGTGTTCTATCTATGAAGCATTGGTCACGCTCTGTACAATTGACTCTGCACCCACTCGAGAATATCTTTATCAATTGTCCACAGATTATTGCGTTTCTCTTGTAATTCAGTCACATTCCTGGGAAGTGTAGGTTGATATACTATGTCAGTTACCTTTCCCATCACACAAAAAGATCACCGCAGGTTAAATACATTACCATGGTAACCATCGCAAGATCTCCAGAGGTAAAATTGAGACCAATGTCATATAGAGTGTGGTTACTTTTCATCTTTATTGATACACAAAATGCATATAATATTTTTTCTCTTTTAATCCCTCTCCTTATACTAAGTAAAGTCCTGAGTTCGATGGGACTCACTGTCCAGAATAGCCCCTATTTACTCTAGATGGTACTTTCACATCATGAACTGCCGATATTGTTAGATTTTTCGAAATATTTTTTGCAGTTTTAGATCATTTTTAGACTATCGTAACCGACATTTAAGGCACTCACGAAATGTATCATAATTTCATTTTGATTATAGTTTTCGAATAATACGTTTTTGAAATGAAAATCTTCCATAGACTTATATCCTCTTTTTTTATTTTCCTCAATTTTTTTACTAATTTTGTAAACTTTTTGAAACTTTGAGCGCCTTGGCGAGGCAGAAGATCCAGATAGTAGCCTTCCATAGACTTGTGGTCGGTTATTATTTAAGCACTTTCATGGAATTTGAACTTTCGTCTTTTGGACCCTCCCTAAGGCACATCCTTAAAGCAAAACATATAGCTCGGTATCTCACAACAATTGAAAAGTGCCTTTTGTCGAGAAATCGATCACATCTAATACCTCTTAACAAGTCAGTGTTCCCCAACAGGTGTGGATCGCCTAAAACTCTTCCCCATATCACATTATATTCGTGGGTGAGATAGTGTGTTAGATAACTTGTGATGTCTTATCCTTTAGTGTTTCAAATATCATCTGAAGATTTTATAATAAATACTCAGTTACAGCCGGATGAACGTCTGCAACGTCACGAGGGCTAGGTATAATGTGCCTGTAAAGTAGGACACAAATTTGAAGACTTTTTCTCTATCTCTCTCTTGATATGGTCCCTTACGTTATGTCCGAGCATCCTGGTAGCCGTGTGAGTTGTGGCGCTAAGCCAGCGACTCAAGAGTCCCGGATTCGAATCCCGGCTGGGGCATGGATGTAACTTTTAACTAGCATCGCATTCATAACCGTGGCGGGCCGAAGTAGAAATTACTAAAATAGACCATACAAAATAAAGTTTTAAAAAGTTATGTGCGTCTTGGTTTCTGCATTGCACACTTCGTAAATCTTTCAGGGACTTGTGAGTAACCAAGAATTTCAGTAAGCAAAGGAATAAATAAGAACCGTTATTGTTAGTAAAGATTTTAATTGGTAGTTACGGGTTGTTTATGCATATTGTACACCAGTGTTCAATCATTTGACAAGTAACGGAGAAAGTCACATGAACGAAGAAAGTATGACATGACAGTCACGTGACTACACATATTTCTTTAAGTAGAACCATTTCTTTAAGAGGAACGCATTCATAGGAAAGCGCTCTTTTCTGGAGCTGGATAAATTATAATATTCGTATATATGAGAACGATACCAGATTATATTGTAGGGAAAGATTCTATAGGAAGTACCTGAGCGTACACAAGATTGAAAATATTAGGGAAGAATAGACGAAAGTTGTGAGGACATTGTAGACCCCGAGGTATTGTATAAAATTAAACAAATGTAGGTGTAGTTGAAAGAAATGAAAGTAGAGAAAGATGATTATACTATACAAATCAGACCGATTTAGCGACGAAAAATTGTTAGTTAGCACAGGAAGTCTGATATGACCCGCGCAGTAAACGTTTTTGCTACTCACCCAAAGAAGCTGACTTCACAATTACCACTGTAGCAAGGAGCATTATCATACACATTTCCTTCATGTTTGCAATATTTCTCTGAAAGTAAAAGGAACAATTTAATGAAAACTCGCACTAAAAACAATATTAATCATTGTTATTATACATATATTTAGAGCACCCGTATATAGGGAGAAGCAATACAGTTTATACTGTCTGTCCGGCTGTACTGTTACGTTACCCTAGAGCTCAGGAACTACAAGTCAGACAGGAATGAGCAATACATCGTTCGATTCGCCGTGACTCAAAGCGTCAGTAAAACTATAATTTTGGCTCTAAAGGTGGCAGATACTTTTAAAATCACTTAGCTTTCTCCGTCTGTATCCCCCTAGATCTCAGGAACTACAAGTCAGACAGAGATGACTCACATACCTTTGGATTCCTCATTGTCTGAAAGAGTGAAGGAAAACTATGACGTTGACAATTTTTTCGGTTAGTTCTTAAAGGAACATTTGATGTTAAAGGGGCGATTTGATTTTGTGTATAAAACCACTACTTATCTTGTTTAATGGTAAAATAGTTATAATTCTGAAACGTGATATGTAAAAACCGAGGCAATAAATGGAGAGATTTATTTATTTTCACGAGATTTGAAACATAACAATTCTGGCATTTTACACGAAGAATGCATTACCAATAGTAATGTAATCATAACGTATCAAATAATTATCTATCAAGCGGTCGTAGCTCAGTTGGTAGACCGTGGGCTTTGCATACGGGAGGACCAGGGTTCGATACCAACCGATGACAATCCCGACTGAGGTTTTCTCATAGTTTTCCTCAATCACACCAGAAAAATACCAGGATGGTACCTACAACATATGCGTTGGCCGAAATGCTTATTTCATTTGTAAGTAAGTTTGCGACGCAATTTGTCCTAAATCACATATTGAAATTCCAAAATAATTGCATTTTTTTTTCAAATAAAATCTAACGCTCTTAAAAGGGAAGTTTCGTTTCACCCAAGTTGCCATTAAAGGAAACTGAAGGTCTTGCCCATAGACAGCAGAAACTGGGGAAGCACACTTCAATTTATCGCAATTATTCGTTCCGCTTGAAACCAAAATAAACGTGTATTTGTGTATTTGGTAGAGAAATAACATATGGTCTGCTTTTCCTGGTCAAATGAAGGATCCGCATTGGTTCAAAAGTTTGGATGTGTACAATGAACGAACATACATGGATTAACAATTTACATTACATTTTAGTTGAGACGTTGAGGCGTCTTTAGATCACGCCGGGATAAACAATGTTGGAAGGATTCAGCTAGGGCCTATGTTGAAGGTGTCATCCACGTATTTGGCTGATGTAGCAAACGAAAACTATTAGAGAAACCTCAGTCTGGATGGTCGGCTACTGGTATCGAACCCAGTTCCTTCCAAATACGAAGCCATCGTTCTACTTACTGAGCAGCGGATGGTCAGTAAATAGGCTGAAAATCTCCTGGCACAAGAATCACACAAAAACTTCACCAAAAATGAACTTGATATGAATGCATGTGAACTTTATGTGAACCTACTGAAAAATTGTGAGTTTTTGTGTTCTCAGTGTGTCTTTTATTGGTTTCTTATCCCTAGTGCATATTTTGCACTACATATTAAGTTCATATTTACTTAAGTTCACATTATCCAGAGCACGTTTTAAGATTTTCCAGTACTTTCAGTACATTTGAGAGTATTAAGTGAACTTTTTGTGCATGAATGGGTATCAGCACAACAAAAATTCATATGTTGTGCATTAAAAAAGTTGGTGTAGTTCACATTTTTTAACGAAAGGTTCATACAGTATATTATGCACTAAAAACGTGGCAAAACTTGAATATATTGTGGACATTTTTTGGAACATATTGTGTACTTCAAGCGCGCTTTGATTTTCAACTGTGACCGTCACTGTCTTTTATTCACTCAACCCGCTGGCCAATCAGAATCGTGAGTATATCTCGTATATCTATACCAACCCGCTGGTTTAGTGGTTACCGTCTCTGACTGCTAATCGTTGGGGGTTCGATTCCCTGCTCTGCCAAGGTAATTTTTCAAAGGCTTAAAAGGGTCTGGAACGGTGCCCACTCAGAATCGTGATGTAATTGGGGAGTTGCTGCGAATAAAAGACAATGACGGTCACAGTTGAGACCTTTGGCTCTCCTCTCCTAAGACGTACTGTATTCCATAAATTCTGTTTTGTATTCCGGCCATGGTCCGGTCTCGTGGTGGCCGGTTAAGAGGGTGTCTACTACGTGTGTATATATACAAAGATTTTAAACTTTATGCACGAATTTCCAAAATATAGAAACGCTCATTTGGACTGCAAACTAAGTTATTTTTCACGTGCGTCGAAATTAGCTTTACCTTCAACCCCGATGCGGTTCAAATTCGTCTAAAGTAGTCTTCTTACGATAAAAAAAAGTTAACGCTATCCCCTGTGCGATACGCACGCGCCGTAAACGGTGCATGGGGGATGCGGAGGTAGCGCTCCACATTTTCTTGACCTACGGTACGAAATGAGGTGAGGTGCTCAGTCCCACGCTCGACCGCCTTTATCTTCCCAAGGCGCTCAGGAATACCAAGGACACTCTGGTACTCAGTTTGATAGGAGGCTGAGTGCACCTCAGAGCGCCAGGCATGGGAACACTGAGAGAAAAGTCTTCAATGTCCTACCCGGGACGCCCGATTCGTAGTCAGACGCGCTACCGTCTGAGCCACGGCGGCGATAGTAAACAATACAAATAATTTGGAATAAATCATAAACCATAAATTAATGTAAACTTACGTTTTATTAAATTGATCTTTAGCAATAGGACACACATATTATAGAAATATGTGATTTCATTGGGTTGACAGTGTTAACAATCAGGTATAAAATTGGTTTTTAGATTTCACATGTCACTACATTCATTTTTTTTCGATATATGGGATTCCCGAGAAGTGATAAACCTCATCTTTGACGTGCTGCAATATATGAATAATGTAGATGATGAAATGTTCTAAACATACATTTACAACTTTCAGACTACGTTATTACTTCAAATTTTTATCATTAGACTCTGTGTTTTAACATACGATAGTTATACCTGTAATCGAATAAACCATCATAGTGCTGTTTGAAAAACGTACACCACATTTGCAACATTTTCAACACGATGAAATCACACTAATTTTTTGTTATACGTATTCTATTGATGCAAATTAAGAACAAAGAACGTAACATCACTTTAATGCATGGTTTATGATTTATCGTGAAATATGAATTTGAATTACCAAAAGTAACGAATCTATTTTGGATTCGAAATTTATTCATCCCCGTGGTGAAGTTCGTAACTTTCTAAACTTCGAATCATCAATAGAAATTTACGCGCATTTGCGTCCCGCTAACTGAGACTTCCCATAACTGTTTTCTTGTTTCATCAATTGAATGACAGGGTTGTAGCTCAACAAACATCGTGGTGGGTCTCTTTCCTGTCCCTTTTCCGAAAAAAAAAGTTCACTGAGGGACATCATTTCTTACACATGGCAGTGTTAGTCAACAACTGCGAGTTCAGTCCACACAAATCAAATATAGAAATGGTTTCTAGTTGATCTTTTTGTATCCCGAAAACCAAAGCATAATTTTGACCAATGTGTTAAATAATCTTATTTCTTTATTTCCGACCTTTCGAATATAGTTTTACTATATATTGTCTTAAGATTAACTTCCGTTACCTTTTTTGAACGTCCCTGTATAACAAACTAGAAGGTGCCTGGAAAAATCCATTAAAGAGTTATCATATCTCGTGGTGGCCGAGAGGTTAGAGCGCTTGACTTCTGTGCGCGTAGTCACGGACTCAAATCCCGCAGTGGTCTATTAAACGCAGTGGTTTGGAGCCCACTTTACCAAAAACTGTAGGTCCAGTCCTTAGAAACTCGCCAGTTCGTTTAGGACGTTAATAACAATTCAATCACTCGTGCACTTTGCAGCCCCGAATGTATTTGTTACTTATGGCAATAAATTAAACCTTTCAGTGTACATTTTGAGACCATAGATAGGTTACATGCCAAGTATACACAAAATTACACGAAAATATTAGCACAGGTTAACGCAGATTTTTATAGGGAGCAAGCAACAGATTAAAGAACCATATAAGATGGCTGCGAGAGAGCCAATAGTAATCGCGCTTTTATTAACTGTGATTCATAGGCAACTCTGGCACTGAGCCACTCGACAATACTGTTGCTGTACTAAGATGAAATATACATTAACATTACTAAAATGAATATACGACGTGCATACTATGATAGAAGAAACCCATAAAATACTAAGATGGAACAAATCAATAAATAAATAAACATATTGTAAAATAAATGAAATTGTAAACAAGAGGCATAGTAATAGTAATACTCTACAATCAATTCAATGTCTTAAATAAAATGTAAAAATGCTAATATATACTTAAAAGTGTATCCTTAGGAAAAAAAACAGCTTTCTCAGGCTAGAAGAGAATATTGGTTTTTGTGCTTAGCTATTTTTCATCTTAGGGAATATATACGCAAGAGGAATGAACGCTAATGGACATAATAACAGATGAAATGAGATTTTTGTTATCAGCACAATTAGCATTTGTTTTCTAATTTTCTTCTTGTCTAATGTGTTTTCTTGTTTAAACTATTTAATAGTTCGCGATTTGATATATTTAACTTCTTCTATCCTGTTTCTATGTACCAGGATATAATGTCCCCCCCCCCCTTCCCTCTCATTAGTCAAAAAGTACTTCATAATTTTATATTACTGGTTTAATGCCCTCGAAAAACGAGCTGTTCAGTTTCAAATCTTTTGTCTTGAATATCAAATCTCGCTCATCTTTATTTTCTGTTTTGTTTCTTCAAGAAATGCTTACTTTGTACATTGATATTCTCTCGTGGTTTCCCAATTCTTGGAAACAAAACTATGTCCGCATTCCCTCGAAAGAGAATACTGCGTAAATTGGAGATTTGTACGACCGAAGTGGATTTTTAGCGCCCCTTTCAAAATTTTTTGGACTTTGTTTTACTCTAATTATCATCTGTCTGCTCCTAAACGAAAGCAGTTTCTATGGAAATGGACTTATCACATTTGGATTTTTACTGTATATTGTCTTCAGATTCACTTCCGTTACCATCTCAATGTGTACATTATTATTATAGCCTGGATTTTTTTTACTATACGTTCTTCAGTATTTTGTCACCGGGCCCGCACTAATTTTACATTTAATTTGTTTTTTGTTTATATTTTAATTTATTGTATTTTGGCAACAGATAACTATAGTTAAATCTGTCACATCTCTGATAGATAACATCCCTCTGAGAACACTTCAGGGGCAAGAATCTGAAAGGCAGAGGCCATGGCTTGAACTTCGGTATCTTATACGCATGAAATAAACAGAAGTATGGCGAAACCTGGGAATTCTGCTAAATTATTAAATCGGGGTTAGTGCATTTGTAACATTAATCTTAATTCTAACTGACATGCCAGCCTGTTGTTGGCGTGTAAGAGATCAATTTTAATCCAACTCATCAAACAAAAGATTTGTGTGAATTAAATAATGGTTGACATCCGGTGAATAAAATGTAGCCCGGAATCAAAATTTTAAGACCCGACATAGTTTATAAATTTCCTCTTATCAAATTAGGAAGACATACAAAGTTCAGCACCAATTTGTCCAATGGTGTAGATTTGCATATCAGTCATACGTAAGATTGAAGAAACGAGAGACGGAGAGAATTTGAACTTAATTTAAAAATCTTCTGAACATTTTTCTTAACCATATAAGGATGTCAACTTTAAAACAACAAGCAACTGCTGATGCTAGCTAATGATTGTTTTTTATCTTGTCTTTGGTTTATTATATTGCCTTATACCTAAGGTTTAAGAGGCTTACCATTCTAACTGTATATAATTCTGTTTATTTATTTATTTATTTATGTTTTACAGAAGTTGGTCATTAAGTGTATGCAAACATGAGATTCGTACTTTTCATACTGCTGTTGTGCCCATTTATGGTTTTTGGTGAGGGTGAATGTTCCTCATTTTGTCAATGCTTTACTCTATAAAGTAATTTGAGAGTAACTTTTATTGGCAACAATAAGCCAGTAAATCAATTCTTTCAGTGAAATACTTACAAATTGTTCGAGGAGAATACAAGAACATAGACACAAATTAAACTATATTTGATGAACTATGTCGGTTGGAAACTATACTGGACAAAGCGTCTACGCTTATTATCTGCTGCTGTTCTTGAACATCACCATATATGAGAAAATATTTAGAAGTTGTTTAGAATGAAACAATCATTTCAACAAACTCAAAATTGACCCATTTTGTAGTCATAATTTTCAAGTTCCTCCCCACTTTACAACTGATCCCTGTACAGAACGGTTTCTCCAACGTAACCTTTTAATGCTCAGTATTCTCTATTATCATACACTTCTTTTTTAATGATCTACATTTGACAGTTATTGAGTTTTGCGTTAACAAAGGTAACTAGGAGTTTCAAAAATTCTAAATGGGACATTCTTAAGCGTATTCCAAAGATTTAACACTCACTAAATAAACCATACGTGGCATTTTAAGTCTATATTGAATCTCTTCAAGAGCTAAAATTTTGACGAGAATCTTATCGATTAAGGGAGGTTTGCAAAGTATGTCTTGCTAATAACAGTATGTCTTTGATAATAGCACCATATCGTGATAATGGTTGATTACGAGTAAGTAGGTTTGTGATTCAAACATTTCTTTGTAAGACTAACTAACGCTGGTTGCCCATTGCATTTTACCTGATAGAGATAATGTTCTGGCCCTAGGAATGAAATCTACTGTCTTCGGCTAATTTAGCAACACTTGTTAAATCCATGTGGAATCGAAACTGGAGTCTGTTGATTATAAGGTACTGACTGAAACCATTTATCTGGCTGAGAAAGAATCCTGTATCACTTTACCTAGCAACCATGTAGGCCAAATATTGATAATTCTTAGAACAATCAACATTAATTAGGTACGCAATAGCAACCTAACTAACTTCATTATTTTCTTAACTTAACGAACTGATCAATAATGTGCTTAGTTATCACAGAGAAAACTTACTTTACACATATCCACTCCAATTAAATGGCAACATTTCTAA
This sequence comes from Lepisma saccharinum, assembly GCA_022664845.1. Taxonomy (NCBI): domain Eukaryota; kingdom Metazoa; phylum Arthropoda; class Insecta; order Zygentoma; family Lepismatidae; genus Lepisma; species Lepisma saccharinum. Next base: position 18,229 of record JAGDQP010018611.1, on the reverse strand, counting down.
ACGAAAAGTTATAGTGTACCAAATACTTCAAATTCTACGTACTTCCAAAGTTAACAAGGATGACTAGGAGTTTGTAGATTTCTGGATTGGAAATTCGTAAGTGTATTTCAAATATTTAACACTCACTAAATAAATAATACGTGCAATTTTAAACCTATATTGAATCTCTTTAAGAGGTACAACTTTGACGAGCATATCGATTAAGGGAAGTTCGCAAAGTATGCCTTGAGAATATGAATCACAAATTTATAACCTGTTGGCTCAGAAATCGAGAATTCTTATAAACAACTGTTCAAATCTGTAACGTCTCAGAACGTCTGAAATATCATTTAAGTGTCATCAGAAAGTAAAGACAAAAGCAAAATTTGACTGAAATCTGTATTTACTTAATCTTAACCTTGTTTTTAGAAAGAAGTAAAATCTTGATAAATTAAAACTACTTCCACTTTCTCAAGATATTGATGACTACAAATTTTACCTAGCTTTAAAATATATGAAGTGTATTACAGGAATTATTGTTGATTTTCGGAAAGTCATGGTGGAAGGACAAGGGCGGTGTAGATAATGTACTACCCACTTGAGGTTGTGATGGATACGGCTAGAAATATATTTTATGGTAATTTACATTGGTCGAGACTAACCTTCTGAAAATATTCTTTATATTGTTACGTTGAGTCATGTTACTCTCGGATAAATCTAATTTCTATTTGACTTTGATTTTATAAGAATTATAATTTAATACTTGACCCTATTCTATAACTTAGAATACCAAAACAGAAAGTTAATTTTCATTACCTAATATTTTATTCATAATTTCATTTCAGTTTTTGGTAAGTGATTTAGAGAAGGATATCTGATTTACAGAAGGATTATAGGACCTAGAATACTTGTATGATGATGATATAAGGATGTTTCGAGAGTGTACAGAGGGTGGGAAAAGAAAGTTATCTGTTTGATTCATACTTTACATTATATTCAGTGGTTGTTTGGAAAATATATCAAAGCTCGATTAATGGATAGCGTTAGTTCTCTAACCAATGCAAAATATTATTTTCTTGCTTATGTGTTACGTTGAGGAGAATCAAATACGTTGTGTGTCAACTTATGTGATATTAATGTACAGAGTGCAGGATACAGACAACAATGTAATTAGTATCAGTACACATCTTTTTCAATTATATTTTAATCTTATTTTGGCTTTGTTTAAATTTTTCGAACTTTATGCTTCGTTTCCGCAAGTTTATATGTTGGAGGAATTAAGTTTATCTAATATTAACTTAAATATTTTACTTGCCTTTCCCCGTGTTCTTAATGTCATCTCATAATATATTCAGCATTCAATGTAATCTCATCTAATATGCAGTTATGACAAACTTTCTTGTTTAATATTCATATCTATTTCTTGTTTCAATTTTTTTAAATCTTCGCACTTATTATATTATCCTTATACATGTAATTTCAGGAAGACATAAGAGAAACGTAGGATTTGAAGCATATAATCATGCCAGCCTGGGAGTTGGATCTAATCATGGAACTTCTTACGGAGATGGTAAGAATATTTCGAATTTTTGAAATTAAAAATATTAAATATTGTTTTAGATATATAGGATATTTTATTTAATTTTGAAACCTGAGCAACCAACAGAAAAAGACATTGGAAAACTTTCGTTTATACGTGAATTTGAATATTAATATATACAGGAGACGAATTTCAATAACCAACGAAAACCAATCAAAGAATTAACATATATACGAAAAGCATGTATTATCAGATCAGTGAACCTGTGTCTCCACTTCTTAATATTATATTATTCTCGGTCGAATAGTGAACTATCATGATGATATGTAATTGCTTACATTCGTCAACATTTAGCTCAGGAAAGATTTTTGTGTTTTTGTGCATTGTCGAATGGCCTTTTGATAATTCCAGCATATAGTGACAAAAGTTGTTTACAAGAAGGTAGATTTTTGATTGAAAATCTCTTTGTAAGATTAACTTACTAACTACCTACAACGACTCCACACTGCTACTGCCACACCTTGCGTGCGAGAGTAGCGCATTGTTCTGCTGTTGCGGAATATTGACAGTATATCTAATTCGCATATCTTAATTCAATCAAAGTTCTGCATAAGATATTGAAATTCGTATTTAAATAGGTTATTTTTTTTAGTTATTTTCGGAGTATACCAATTAACTGGGTGTTCCAACTGTTAAATCTAGCAAGGAGCATAAAATCGGCACATCGGATTATTATCAGTTATTTAATTACTCAAGAAAAAGAGATGTATTTACAGAGGTAAAACACTAGTAGCTCTCAGTGTTCAGATGACCCCTTTCTTAGGAATATGTTCTTCGGTATCTTAGGGTACTTATTGTTATTCCTCGTAGCTAATATTTGGAATCTTACGTGGCTCAAGATGATATATTGATTGAAACTAAATCTTCTTATTGTATGCATCTATGCTCTTATTACTATTACGATGTTATCCTACAATGTGGTATTGGTCATAATTGTTGATAGAAAAATATTCTATGCTGTCTTCCGTTAATCACTATTATGTTTAGGAAATAGAGCTTAGTAGTTTGATTGATTTTGATTATAAAAAACATTGTTTCTTATCCAATGCTGATAATTATTGTCCTTGAAAATATGTGTAGTCCATTTGCGAAAATGGCATTGTCCATGAAAATGTAAAATTGGGATATTGGCAATATCGAGTTCATTTCATTATTTTCTAACACATTAGTAACGTTTTATGATTCCCGAACGTCTACAATATCATTCAAGTACAATAAGAATGTAAAGGACAGAAACAAACAATGATAATAAAATGTTTATTATTCTATCTTTCTAATTATATAATATTTATATTCTAATCACCATCATTGCTACAATCATTTTTAATCATTATCATAAAAGTGTTGATCAATTCTGTACTCATTATTATTATTTACTATGTATATATACGATGATATAGATTTATGCTTCTCTACAATTGCAATATATTAATACAACTCAGTTGTATACAGAAATACTTAACCTGATTTCGGACAGTAATATTCCTTTCAACCTAATAAAAATTCCAACATAAGAAGTTTCGAGCATGAGTTAAGCTTACGTAGTTTTCTCTTAGGTGTGAGGCCATTTCGGATATTATGGAGTCGAATCTTTGAATTAGGATATCCGCTTAGAGGTACCTTGGCTTTTGCATAAAAAGGATGATGCAAAGCTTCATTTTCTATATACCTTGACCAAGAGTGTTCACTCTTGCAAGGCAAAATGGAATGCACCGAAAAATAAAATACGGTAGTTCGCAGAAAGGATTTAATTAGATTCAGACTACCTCCAAATCGTTCCCTATTCGAAGTTACACACAATGCGTTTTTACACAATAAGGTAATGAATAAAGCTTAGTAATTTAGTATATACAGTTTGCAACTTAAATGAAAATATTTACAATATTTTGTAGATAACATACAGCCTTCAGTAATTTATCTTATATGCCAATAAAAATCCAAAATTTATTTTGGTATAAATATTTGTAATTTGAAAGTTTCTACATTTGTACATTTCCAATTGGATTTTTCCTACCATCTGCTATTGGATTATACATAATACAAAAACCTACAAAAAACAAAACACACTTCACTACTTGCAGTTGCGCTGCACTACAATTAGTATAATCATGCTTACAGACGACTGCAATTAAATTTACGTTAATATTGTTACGTGTAAACCGAAGAAAGCTATGATTAACGTAACCGAATCTTTATACAAACATAATTTGCTTGCTAAGCACCAATGCAATTTAATTTGCACAAAACAGCAACATCAGGTACAGTAACATAACATAATCTTTACGAAGCAATAGTATCATGTAGCTAAACATATTCCAGGTTTATTTTATAGACATAAGAATTTCTATTCACATTCAAGCACGATTAATAATTATAACTGAACCTGATTTGGGATTAGTTTAATTTAAGTTCAGTTACTGTAGATAACAGAACAACAAAGATTAGTAACTTTTAAACAACTCGGGTAAACTTGCGTTTAGGTCAGCCAACCTAACCTGACCTAAAGACACTTGTATCATAATTAGGGTTTGTGCTTATATAAAAAACTTTTTCAAATCCAAATTTACTCTTCTTCAATTCTCCCTAAACTAGTATCATTATTTTTAATGCTAAGTTTTCTCTCCCAAATACTTACTGTTGATAGATTTTCCTCTTCCATTTTACATCATTAAATAGCATTTTTAATTTTTTTTTCAATTCGCAATGTCAACATTACTTTCCTTTTCATGTTAGGTATAAGCACCTAGTAGTGGCAAGGCTTTCATCACCGCTATGTCTCTTTGTCCACAACTTTGAAATCATAGCCTAGTAGGGCTACAAGATGTGTCGTTCGAAAGGTCTCCGCGATCCAACTTTAAAATGACATACATCGAGAGTTTTCGAGAGTTTATTAACAAGACATTTATTATCCGAAATGGATTCTCGCTGTTGAAGTCTTGCAGTAGCACATATGCAGAATCTTGAACCTGGCTCCACGTCATTTGTTTAATACTATCTTTCTTTAACTATTTTCGCCCAGGCCTTTGTTATTTTTGCTTTCATGCGCAGATTGTTGATGGATTCACTTCGAAAACTTTAACAATTCCTTTCAAAACTTAGTTACGTTTGGAATATCTAAAGTCTTTTTCTTAACCCGTTATTAAAAATATTAAATTAAGTTGAAGACACAAACATCAATTCAACTTCTATTTTTACGTACATATTGATAAAAAAAATACCTTATAAATTTGTACTTGTGAAAATTGATTTGTCATATTCGGTCAGTTCCTCGTTGGGACTATATTGTTTACTATCTTACGTTGATCGTTTTTATCATTAGGAAAATACTCTACTTCAAATTGATTACTTTTAACTCGAAAAATTATTCTAAGGTATTTTATTTTCGAGTTTTTTTTGTTTGTACAGTAGAGTCTTGTAGTCCGACACTTCGCCAGTCCGACAAGAATCTCTAAAATTCGACAAGGCCCGGCCCCATATGTTTCGGACTACAAAAATCTACTTTGCTTTTGTATTTTACGATCTGCATATGAGAATTAAATTTTGAAAATAGTATCTTTTCTGGACTTTGTAACATGAAAATCTCAGTTAAAATCTTCATACTCTAACCGTTTTCTTGTTTGATTAAATTTTAGTTTTTTGGAATATAGACAGTAGATTCCAACTAGCAGTCGTCTCGTTCTTGTAATGGCCAAGAGTATGACGAAGCAAGTAAGTATAATATTTTTCTGAATTAAGTTTGATAAACTAAAGATTTGCATGCAAGAATTTGAGGATCTTCATAAGGCTGTCAAAGAACTTTTAAAGCGTGGCCGCTGATTCAGGTAATTAGTGGCTGGTAGGAGTATTATGTTAACCATTCCGAACAGATCGTTAAGACATTGTGTTTGCGGAGTGTACCTATTTTGAGACGAAGTCAGTTTTGCAGGCGAATACTTCATGTTATACGTTAGCATTTGGTAAGTATGCAGTAAACAGATATTGCGCGACGTCTTCTGTCAATATCATTTTAGGATAATTAAGGATTTTAATGAAAATTTAAGTTTAGCGAAATGGATTGTTGACCATGGTTTTTCTCACACCTGGAAACATTATTGAAGTGAGCAGATAAATCAAATAGTCTGAGCCAAGCAAAATGTAAGTGATTTACACATATTTGCCAGAACTGTAAGGATAATTTTAGAGTTGATCCTACATGTTATTCCTATAATATCGAAGTCACCTACGGAGGTAGAGAAAAACGTAAAATCGTACATTATCATTTCATGATAAGCGCATTACGTCTGCAAAATCTCAGAACGAGCATGCTTCAACGCATTCATACAATCGAACCCATTCTCAATGTTCTATTGAGTCAACATCAAGCCTTGCAAACGAGCATTGGTTCGAACCTATTGTTGGAAGGAAAGTTTTTCATCTTTCTAACCTGTCTGTGTGCGGCACAACTACAGTGAAAATTGCGAAGGCAGATCTCGGGCATTTTCTCGGACGAATCTCAAGTGTTGACAAACTACTTTACTGTTGCTTTACAGATAGGACTTGTTTAAAGCTTGTAATGTTCAAAGAGACTTAATCAAGATAGATTATCGCTGTGCATATAATCTCGTTAAAATGTAATATGTTTAGTCAACCATTAGGCGTTTATAGATTTTCGCCTGTGAAAACTCTGTCATTAGTCGGGCAGTTCCTTATTGGAAAACCTTTGTCAACCAATTTCCCGACTTTGTGCATATTGTTCACCCAAATTTCCAATAGCATGCTCGAATTACTATCAAGCTACAATCAATACGTAGCTGTACATCATTCCTAAGTCTGCTTATGTTTATCATCACTCGGGTAGCTTCGAAACTCAAGCCACATATTGTTTACAGTCCACTGTGAAAACATGTGTCTTATGAGATAACTACTAATTTGTTCGTTTCTCCTGATTTCAGTTGTATATTTGTTTATCTGCTTCTATTTTTCCAATTCTTTCCCTATTATGATTACCATCATTTAGAGCATTTGTTGCGTTGCCGCAATCATCATAAATTGCATTTTTATTACTTACGAACAAAGTGTTTATTTTATAATTGGCACATGATGAGTCACAGTGATCAAGTTTATTGTACTATGCTACTTATAAAACTGTTCCGCTTCATACAATTTTTGTTTTGTTGTTTACTTATTCCTCTTTAAGACCTTGAGTGCGAGATGCATACATTTGTATTACCCTTTATTAGTTGGTGGAACATATCGTGCATGCGATATTTCGTTCGTGCCAGATTATCGTCTCAGAGCAGCCTGATTAGTCGCTATTCCGAACTGTCAGTTGTGCATACACACATATGTTTTTTTATGTCCTTTGGAAGCAGATATAGTACGATTTATTTGTTAAATACAATTTTAAATGAGTTAAGCATTTAATGAACACGAAAGTGTAGCGATAACGTTTGTTGGTTTACAATCATGTTTGCAAACCGTCAAATCTTGTAGAAGTGAGTCCCGCGTTGTAGAGGAGTCCGGTATGCTCAGACAAATGAAATACAAGTGACTTGGAAACAAAGACACAGGAAAAGAACGCTCGTTGTCTCCTTGTGCTTTGAAGAGTCTAATTTATATATTTATATATTTCTGGTCGACTCGAACTTTACGTTCTAATTAATGAATTTCTTTTATTCCAGATTAGACTATTGACTAAGTTACGCGCTTTGGATACGAAAAGCAGTTGTTGAATGTAAATTAGCTGGAAATATACAAGAAAGAACAAACTCATTTCTCAATTTGATCGTGTACTCTGTCCAGAAACTACTTCTAAATTGAAGTACAGAGTTTAAGACAAAAAATAATATACAAGAATATATAAATTATGCATTATGTTTATTTTTCACTATTACATTTTTTTGTAATGTCCCGTAACCTTTGATGAATTAATGTTATTTTGAACCTGAAGACAGAGTTCCTGTACGTTAATTTGCATGATGTACGTAAATGGAAACATTAATTACATCTGGTACATGAGTTATTCGGAGCTCGCGATATACAAGTAACGAAAATGAAAGGTTTTAAATGTTTAAAATATCATATCGTAGGAAATGATGTTAAATTGATTCATATAGTCTGGCATTTATTATTTAATGAAATTTATTTGTAATCTTTAGTCATGTTTAACACAGGTTGATATTATTCGGTAGTAGCACTCAATATTAATTTCCTTTCAAGTGCAAAAGTGTATTAGTATTACGTGAGTGCATATATACTGTATATATATATATATATATATATATATATATATATATATATATATATTCAATTTAGATTGGACGTTTCTGATATCGGTTTCAATGTGCTCTGATATTTTCTAAACAAAAATTTGCTGACAATTACAGTTATTTCAATGTATTTCTTATCTTCATACCTGGTGTATGCATAAGTTTTTGCCGTTTTTTGTGGTAAAGAAAACACTTAATTTTCAAGGGAAATTAATTTTGTTTTATTCAAAACGGCTTGGTACACATTTCGCCCATCTTTCAGGTAATTCATGCATACCATGCCAGAAAAAAATATTGTATTTTGCGGCAAACCATTTGTCGAGCCATTTTCCAACGTCTTCGAAATTGCTGAAGTGCTGCTCTGCGAGCGCGTGCCCCATTGATGCGAACATGTGATAGTCAGATGGCGCCAGGTCTGGGGACTACGGCGGGTGCGGAAGGATGTCCAATCCAAGCGATTTCAAGGTGTTTATTCACTGGTTTTGCTGTGTGAGACGGCGCATTGTCGTGTAACACAATCACTTTGCCATGTCTTCTGGCCCATTCCGGTCGTCTTTCGATCAATGCTTAATTTAATCATTTGTTGGCGATAGCGTTGTGCATTAACGGTTTCACCGGACTTCAAGAGTTCATAATACACAATACCGCTCTGGTCACACCAGACACAAAGCATGGTCTTCTTGCCGAAGCGATTTGGCTTTGGTGTTGAAGGACCGGCTTCGCCAGGTGAAAGCCACGATTTTTTCCGCTTCGGGTTTTCAAAATAAATCCATTTTTCGTCACCCGTCACAATTCGATACAAAAAGGATTTTCTTTCGTGGCGTTGAAGCAGCATTTCACAAGTGACTTTACGATTTTCCATTTGACGTTCATTTAAATCGTGTGGAACCCATTTACCCAGTTTTTTTATCTTCCCCATTGCTCGTAAACGTCTGCTGATTGTTTCTTGTGACACGTTTAATGCTTTTGCCAATTGCTGTTGAGTTTGAGTTGGGTCATCCTCCAATAACACCAGCAATTGCTCGTTTTCGCACTTTTGTGGTCTACCAGAGCGCGCACTGTTTTTCACATTGAAATCACCACTTTTAAATTGTCGAAACCATGTCTCACATGTTCTAAACGATGGAGCGTGTTCACCATATGTTTCTACCAGCACACGATGACTTTCAACATCCTTTTTCTTTTGATTAAATAAGAAAAGCAATGCGTGCCACAAATGTTCTTTCTCAGGCACAAAGTTCGACATGATCACTGAACGATAAAACAAAGACGCTAGTGTTTGTTTGTGTGTGTTTGTGTTTAATGTCAGACGAACAAAATGACGTATGTGTTAATGAATACGCTGCGTATTTCTCGCTGGCGCCATCTCTTAGGTAAACCGGAAACTACTTATGCATACACCTGGTATTTGTGGACCCCAGAAGTCAAGGGATGTAAGTGCATTTTCGAATAAAAATGTTGGAGGTCTTTTATATATAACCCAAAATATGTGCGACACAAAAATGTTATATTTTGTACATGGACACGTTAATATCCAATGTTTCTTTAAGTACAAAATATCACAATTTTCCGTTACATATATTTCGAGTTATACTAATAGGTTACCTCCAATTTTTTTTTTTGTATTCGAAAATGCACTTAGACCCCTTTGACTCCTGGCGTCCATATTTTTTCTTCTTATTTTTTTATGTTTGGTGGTAAAATACTTATGTTTATCATTACTGTAATTAGTTATTAAGCTTTTGTCCCGCAGTTTGAAATAAATTTAAAGAATAGAACATTTTTTAAAATTCTAATGTTGTAGTTTTTTCTTATCAAAAGAGTTTCTGAAAGGTATATTTTGTAATTATTAATAATGTTTTAAAGGAATGTTTTTGTTTGTTTATGCCACAAATAATAATTAATAATTATCCTTTGTAACATTATATTATCGCTAAAGAACATATAAAATAAATGTTTTGATAACACATTCATATATCTTGCTATTTTTTAAACACTTTTCTTTATATCCATACAAACTTGCTCTGTATGTGTTTTCAAAAAATAAGAAAGGGCCTGTATAGTTTTCAAACGCATTATCGTTTTGATTTTATATGACTTTCTTGACTGAGGCTGCAATGAGTTTTATCAAATTGTTGACTACGCGTACAAATTGTATACCAATTCTTCCAGAACAACTCATGTTCTTTCGAATAGGCAACATTGTAATGTATATCAGAAAGAAAAGTGCGACAGTGATGCGATCCCTTAAAATTGTGGGATTGTGTCATTTCTGTGGAGTCAGGGGCTCTTTCATTTGCTTACGAATTTTATACAACGCGCATCACTGTAACACGTTCGATTTTTACCATTATACACCTCAATGAGACATTTATGACCAATTTAAACAATATAGTTAACAGGAATCCACTATCATTGAATTGGAATTTTCTTGACTGTCTGGGCAATGAGCGGCATCGTCTTGGAACTTCTACATAGAAATTATATTCACAGCTCATTCGTGCAAAACTTTGTTCTTCAAGTACGTCATAGGCGCTCCAAGAAGAGCAATGACTATATCGTAGCGTTCAATGCAGAAGTTATATGGACATATGGTGGACTTACGCCCTTCTACCTTGAATGCGAAGATATTGTGATAGCTTTTGGACCCTTGTGAGTTTCATTTCTAACTGCTTAGGGTATTCACGATGTAATTGTAACTGCAAAATTTCATTGTAATCGCATCAAACTCTTATACCAATATACAAAGTTAATATATTTCGCTAATGAAATATTCATTAATATCTAAGAAATTGTCAACAATCAGTTTCCTTCAAAACGAACAAATATAATAAATAAGGTTTACTTTTAGGAGATCCGCAAGGATCGAATCTAGGGCATTTGTTATTCTTATAGTTAATAAGTGACGAGCGAGACTACATAACTGATAATGAGAACTGGTATTCTTTATATTTAAGTGTGTCTCGATTTACGCTCAAATCAATTCTATGCGATACCCTGTTAAACTTTAAGAGAGGCTACATACATAATATCGCTACGTGACTGTTTACTATTAATCAACTTGGAGTCATCATGAGGACATTTTACAGAAATGAAATAATTTATTAATTTAATGATGCAATTGATAAGTTTATACTGAGTAGAACGTATATAGTTTCGGATATTTGTGTCGTTTTGTAAGTAAATTGAAATTTAATAACCACACTACAATAATAAACAACGAAGGATTTATATTCTTAGGATTCGTCCTTAGGACGGGAAAAGAACGTAACATCTTTTCCAATACTAAAAATTAAATTTACTATGGTTATGTTCAATCCAAGATGATATATGTCCAATGGATACTAACTGATAAATTTCTAACAATTATAGAAAATACAACTGAATGATAAACCCAGATCTATCCTACTTAGAAAAGCTACATCAAAATCATCAACAACTTCAATATTTCTTACGTTAGAAGAAACACGTAACATTACTGTTTTTTTCTTTCTTCAGTACTGATCATGTATCTGAAATTTGCGATAATAACACGAGGTAAGTCTCCTAAACCATTTAGAATTACCATTGTCAAAACGCTTAGGAAAACAAGTTTGTAAGTTTCAAACCTGTCATTGGGTCTTTTATGTTGCCAATACAAAAATGTAGAAATAGCTTCAAGTTTTTTAAAGCTTACTCTTGTAATTGAGCTTCCATCCATAAGGCTGTGTAGTTAACACTCTCTCTTTCCGTGCGAAGAAGTTGTGATTCATAGCCCGTGGTGGCTCTCAATGCTGGTACACACCTAATAAACTGCTCCCAATTCGATAACTAATTAACGAAACAATTACAGGAATAAGACCTTGAAAGCCTAAAATACGGCAATGAGAGATGTTGTCTGAACTACTAATACTCGCTTTGGAGTAACATCTTTTTTTTTAATGTACCGTCAAGTAATGTATCTCTTTATTACTTAATAGTGACATGAGGGCATTAAAATTCAACGGGAAAGTCAATAAATGAGCTGAAATTACATTTTATAAATATTAATGTAAAAACTGAAGTACTTGCTAAAGATACATGCCGGAACGTGGTACCAAGAGGTACTGGATCAGACCACAAAAACTTGTATCCTCTTGTGGTTCAACGGAGATATTTTGCTTCGCGTAGTGAACAAAGTATATTTCGAACTGCTGATTTCAGTCTCACTAAGCTGTTCGTATAACATTGTGTCGTTAGAAACTGCTGTATAAAAAGATATTTATTATGCTTTAATACGAGATTATGGAGCTATTACAGTGTATGATTACTATAGTATTGTTTAGGTAAAGGAATGTTTCTTAGCTGTCACTTCATTTTCAAACAATCTGTTTAGAAAAGATTCTATACAAAGTTGGTAATATTCTAACAGTCAGTTGCCACAAGTTTCCCGATCTCACCAAGGCGAAAACAGCATAGTATCGTTTGATTCTTTCTGGCAGAAGATGTTAAACCAAGTGGAATTAACAGTAGAATGTTTTCATAATAGGAAAACACTTGTTTCTCATTAAATTGCAGATAAGTATTGTAAAATACTCAGAAGGGGTCATACAAGTGTAGAGTATGAACATAGGCCTGGTAGATTGGCCGAA
>JAGDQP010018610.1:0-36269 GCA_022664845.1 Lepisma saccharinum | reverse complement strand
TTTTCCAGATTTAGAAAACAATTGAGAGTCTCCATTAGAGTTTTTTTATGTATCGAATAGAGAATTGTCTTTTTTTCAGCCTTGTAGCGTAGTGCTCCGCGGTACACGTTTTGCATACCGTTCAGGCGCTTGAACCACTTATATTTCACGAACGCGGAAGCATCCTCTGATCCAAAATACCTGCAACTCCTATCCAACCAGCCTCAAACAGGCTTCCTAAAGCCCTGGAAGCCGTCCCGGGAAGTCTGTTTGACAATTCCGAGGTCAACCCATCCTTAAAAATTTGTATCCGAATCGGATGCAGGATGTATTTCTACATTCCTTCATCCGAAACTGATACAAGCTCACTTTAACACCACAAAATAATAATTGAATCTCATCATAGGTTCCTCGAGAATAAATTCACATCTACTACAATACTTGATTTTTCAGAGGAAATAATAACATCAGTAGATAACAAACCATATTTTTTTTTTTTCATTTTTGTGATTAAAGTAAAACATTCGATTGAGTAGATCGTAGATCATTCATTATTATTATTATTACTCAAAATTCACTCTTATGCTATTAGATGCATTGCAAATGAATTGTTCGCATTCTTTTTCAAGGATAGACGTCAATATGTGGAAATTAACTATAATCATGAACGCATTATGTATACAAACATAGTTTCCTCTAAGTAATGTTTAAGGAATAGAGGTGTTCCCAAGGGATTTGTGTTAGGACCCTGTTGTTACTTATTTACATTAATTATTTACCAACAAATATTATACAAGGATAATTAATTTTATACGTAGATGATACAAACGTAATAATAGAATCCAGCAAAGGCACATAATTACAAGCGAACATCAACATTACATCCACTAAACTTGAATGCTGGTTTTATTATAATAATTTGCTTTTAAACAAGGAAAAAAAACTAAATACATGTATTTTTTGATCAAATAATGAAATGCGATTTTGCACCCATTTAACCATTAACAACAGCTCTGCTAAATGCGTTAAAGATATAAAGTTCCTTGAATTGCAAATCGATTTTAAAATTAATTCAAAAATTCATATTACAAACGTATGCAGCGCCCTGTCCTCAGTAATTTTTGTTTAGATCACTAGCATCTATGTTAGATAAAAAACTTTGGCATCTTTATACAATGTGTCATTCTACTCAAGAGTCAAATATGCTTTGCATTTTGGGAATCTTTACGTGGTTTAATAAAAATATTTAGATTATAAAAGAGGTTGGTCAGAATTATCACGCACAAATGTTTTCGTAGCAGTTGTAGGAAAGGTTTTCATGATTTAAATGAACCGACAGTTCTCACTCTATATATTTATACGAGGTACTCTTTGATGAGAGAGAAAAATCTACATGAATTATCTGTTTTTGCCGATACTCACGGTTATGATACAAGAAGCCGAAACAAATACCCACATAGCCACGATACATTTCAAAAATATATCAGAAATATTGCAAAGAGAATATAGGAATATTTGATCATAATTTCGAATATAATTGTGTACGCGTATTCCAGGACTTAGATGCTAGGAATGTAAGGCTTTTATACAAATATTAAATTAGTTCTACTCCCAAAACCTTTTCATTATCTTAGCATTAAAATTTGTTTTTATTTGGAATTTAACACAAAGAACAACAGTATTTTTCTTTCTCGCAAATTTCAAATGCCTTGGGAATATCTAAGAAATAGTCCGGTAATGATGGCAAATAGAATATTTCCCCCGGGATATTTCAGGCATCTTACAATAGAGTTAGGAAGAAAATAGAGAACATAGATGACGTCACATGAAACCAAATTAAGGTTCACCGGCAACCATCTTGTGTGGCCCCATTAGAGTCCCTCTATACCGAGTAGTGTGAGGATTGCCTTTTTCGATAGGAGGATAAGTGCACCTCAGAGAGGCAATAATCGGAACAGAAGGTCCCTAAATATGGGGCCAGTCAATATGGACGAAATGCCTCGTCCCTTCCGTCTCTTGGCTTCATTCCCCTCTCCAACAAAACAGCCTAAGTTTCCCTCTATTTATATTCTTAACTCTATGCATCTTACCAATGTTCCAGGAATACGTCTGGAACATTGGGAGTTAACCAAGAATACCAAACTTCAGGAACTTACCAAAATCCAGGACCACACGAGAAGGGGTCGTCGCTCCAATGGTCGGCTTCCAATACCAGAGAGGAACGTTCCAGGAACTAACTGGCGTGTTAGTTAACGCAATAGTCCAGACATTGAATCTCTAATCAATGAATTGCACAATGGTGGTCCAAGGTTTCCAGGTTGCTAGACTCAGTCGAATAGACGGAAGGGCAGAATGACTTGCCTAGATGAAAAAGTTGGTCTACGATAAATTTGAAGTAGTGTCTCCTAGTATGGTTGCTCCTTCACTCTCCGTTCTCTCCTGTTCTTCTATTCCTCTCTTGCCTTAGTATTTATATCCGACCAAGAATTTGATGGCATTTCTTCCTGGTTGGAGCGACGAACTGCGTTGTGACGGTGTAAATTGTTTCTCGTCTGTTGATTTTAGTGGCATTCTCAAAAGCGTGTTATCCCTCTATCCACACTCCCGACACTAGCTCTTTTGTTGGCTCTCGCCAACAAAGGGAAAGCGAAGGGGCTGTGTCTTGAGAACCATCCCGGCAATCAGCTATGATTAAGCATTTCTCAGAGAAAATAATTAAACATTTATATTTCTTCATTTAAATGTGTCAACCCTTCACAGCAAAATGAAAATAAAAAGAATCTCCCGCTTTGTTTTTTTTCATGAACAATAAAAACAAAAAATAAAATATTTGATAGTATACAAGCACGCAATTGGTACCTCCGTAGTTCCGAGGCTAACCAGACATAATGTTGCGGTATACGGTTTGTAGAAGATATCCTCGTGATATTGGTTGGCTTCCATCTAAATTCGTAGCGACGATGAAAGATGAAAAGAATAAAAAACACACTACTGGATTACATATACACTTCACACTGACACCTATACACACAGTTTATAATCTGCTTGTTTGCAGTTTGTAGTTAGATTGTGTATACATCAACGGATGTCTGAGTCAGCATTTCTCAGGTAAATCTCAGTTGAGACTTCTGTCTCATGCTGTCTCTCGCTGCCTATGTATTATCTATGTTAATATGTTAGAGACTCCAGACTACGAATAATGTTTGAACACACACACATTCACATTAGCTATTAGGGCTGTTTGCTTGTAGTCTTTTATGCATGCCACAGTTTACTGTATGTAACAAGCTTAAATAAATCAGTATGTTTGTGTTACACTTCACTTATGGTTGGAAGTTCCAAGGTGTAGAAGAAGGGAAGAGGGGAGAGTAGGAAAAAATGTAGGTTAAATGTGGAAGTCTGAGCGTTTCGGGTAAATTCACCATCGCTTGGAGTGGTCTATTCCAACTGCTTTTCCTAATTTCAATATACAGTGCCTCCCAAAATGGATACGTCCAAAAGACTTTTTAAGACTACTCGAGGTATACTGGAAGTATTAGGCGAATTAATGGATTTTCCTTGAATCAAATTATGTCCTTGTGGACGGGCAGGGCAAGGTAAGATAGGGGAGAGTGCGTAACGCGATAAGTGGGAGGGTTTCCGAGAACTTTTGGATAACAAACTTTTGGATAATGCGGGAACTGGTAACCTAAATATGAAAGTGGATAACAAACATATATCCTAATGACACACATATGATAATAACCTTTTAAAGACCTTTCACGATGTACACAAAACAATTCGTAATTGAATTGAAGACCGTATTGTTGGCTTCCAAAAATATTTCTAACGTGAGTTCAACCAATATTCCTTACTTGTAAAAAAGCACAAACAACTCGTAGTTACACAATAAATAGTCAGCGTAAACTTTTTTCTGATTTTTGCTGAACTTTAAGTTTTGCCTATGCAAGACAACAGGAAAGAACTCTAGAGAAAGAAAACACAAGCGTCTATATAAGAAAGCATTATCAGCACAATGTTGGTTTAATATCCACAACAAAACTGCTGCATTGTTAAAAACTGAACGTAAGGGGGACGAGGTGAGAGAAGAATGTGTCGACGCCGACTTACACATCATGCGAAAACGAAAGTTAACAAATTATTAATAAATTTCTTAGAGCTTGAACCAGACTGATTTCTTAGAACATAATAACAACATAACTTGTTGATTGTAGCACCGATTTCAACAAATCTTGCAAAAAAATAGCAAAATTTTCCAAAACTTTGAGGAGACTCTTAATTTCCCACACAATACTGTCAAGTACATTTTACCTGAAAACACGAGAACTAGTGGTAGACATATCTACGACCCTACAACACTAGTGTCAACCAAAAGCATACTTTTGTCAAGTACCTAGCCATACGCACTGAAAAAAAATGCAGGCGATTTAGAGATACTCTATAATCGAACGGCACAGAATTCCACAAGCACACTAGAGCGAACTCATCGAAATGCAGGTGGCCACAGCATTCGGTACTGCCTTCGAAAACAAATTTTCCATTCACACGACTATTTGCTGAAAGCACACTATTGCAGCCTAAAGATCCACACAAACAGTCTGATGATCAATACGAAAACGTCCTACGCCGTTCCGCAAAAGAAACATCGACACGCTACGAAACAAAAGTTCGAGCAACACTGATTCTCGATATCAGCAACGCCACTGGACTGTCAACGAAAAACGGGCAATAACCCGTCAAGGACCAACTACCAGTGGATCACAAAAGTGGGAAACAAAAATTAACGTATTCAAAAATTACTCACGCACAAAAACAGTGTCTTCAAAATAAAGGAACCATTCCTCAAAATGACTATAAGAATGCATGAAAACCCAGTACGCGCAAAGATGAACTCTCATGTTACGAGAATTTGAAACGCATGCGCTACAATCAAACCAATCGGCGGTTGTCAACATTTTGGGAAACAATAATCTAATTTCAAAAACACTGCCGAAAAGCATTTAACATATGCGTTACATTTCTAAAAATTGGTCGTGAATTGGTACGTCTGGCCTCAGGCAAAGTAGCCTAAAGTCAGAAATTAAGTTGTCTTTCATGCATTTTTCAGAAAAAAACAACTTTAATGAGAAAAACGCTCCGCCTCTCGTCACTGGCAAACATTGATGTCTAAACAACGACTTCATGAAAACAAAGAAAGAACTTGAGAGAAAAGAAGCTTGATTGTGAGATAATCAAATTAATATTTCTAACGGGTACGCAACATCCTTGTGGTATCAGCACGGAAACTTGGGACTTTGCTTACCTCTTCGCCAGGTGAAAGAAAACAGGGCTTCATATTGATTATAACAGTACGTACTGCATCTCACACAATACTAAAACTTGGAGTTCCACTCATTATTTTACTAAAGATGCTTAAAGCCCCTCGTACACGATTCAATAAAGCTTGAACAATAACGTTGAACAAGCAATTGGATGAAAATGACGTCACGAGTTAGAGACTCCACACAGGAAATCTCTTGAATTCAAGTCTTCTCATCCAATTCGTCCTATTTAGAACCTGTTCTATTTTTATTGAATTCAACGCAGTGATCTACCAATCACATCGCTGGTGACTTGAACACGTGACAACTGTGCTTCCGGAATGCTAAAAATTAAAATGTGAACATGGAGCAGGGAATTTTTAAAGCCTTGTTTTTATGATGCGAAATAAAGATATCAGAAAATCAAAATAAAATAAATAAAGTATCGCTACAAGAAATTCCATTGCATCTTGCTGAGGTAAAGTGTACCTGATGTTTCTTCTGTAGTTTTTGTACAATCACTATTGCAATAGAAATTGATACAGAGGGTTTACTATAATTCCTAATAAAGTTCGTATTGTATTTAGAAGCAGTAGGATATTAATATTTAAAGTGCCACTGAATTGCTCATATGTGGAAAGGTCGAGTATTTATTTACTGTATGTAGGAAGTTCAAAGCTGCTAAACATAAAAGTATCTGGGTACACTTTACTATACGACACAAAACAATGTAATCTTTTCCAACGTATGTCAAAGTGTTGTAACTTAAAATATAACAAAGTCTCGAGTCATGGAAGTATTATATTAGAGTGAAATAGCGAAAAGTACTTGGAACTACTTGGCTGCTTCCACGTTGGTGAGCGAGCACATTAAACCGTGCATGAAATAGCGAAAAGTACTTGGCTGCTTCCACGTTGGTGAGCGAGCACATTAATTTGTGTATGAAATAGCGAAAAGTACTTGGAACTAATTGGCTGCTTCCACATTGGTGAGCGAGCATTAAACCGTGCATGAAATAACGAAAAGTACTTGCAACTAATTGGCTGTTTCCACGTTGGTGAGCGAGCACATTAATTTGTGTATGAAATAGCAAAAAGTACTTGGAACTACTTGGCTGCTTCCACGTTGGTGAGCGAGCACATTAATTTGTGTATGAAATAGCGAAAAGTACTGGCAACTACTTGGCTGCTTGCACGTTGGTGAGCGAGCACATTAAACCGTGCATGAATAGCGAAAAGTACTTGGAACTAGTTGGCTGCTTCCACGTTGGTGAGCGAGCACATTAAACCATGCATCGCATATAATAAAAAATCTAACCTTGTTTAACCCGCCTTTGTTTATTCAACATTGTGGCCATGATTTTTGTAGCAAATAATGTGTCATTCATAATACGACGCATTGCTATTAATATGCCGCCGCATCCCTACAATCTGCATGTAATAATGAACGCAAATAAATCTATTCCGACACGAAGTGTCACGATTAGTATGCCTCCACATGGCGCTATCTTGATCAACTGGAGTGCGTATGTAACGAAATAATAATAAAATATGCATTTTCACTTTGGATTGTTAGTTGTCGTTAGATGTTTATAGAAGTGCGTGTAACCGGAAATAAATAGAAATTTATAAGGATTGAAAAGAGTTTTGAATAAAGCAATAAAAAGTCGATGTTCGAGACATCACCAACTACGGAAACGCAGCCGTTAATCAGGTTATTATTTTATTAAAAGCGACGCATATCATGTTTAACATTCACTCCATGCTCCCGCTTTCAGTGCAGAAAGAGCAAATCGACTGATGTGCTTTTGGCTCCTTCACACTTCCGCTTAACTTATCGAATCGTGTACGAGCACCATCCAAGCACTTTCAACACTACTTTGATACAACCCTTTGATTATTCCAGTTGGATCGTTTACGCACTCATCCAACTGCTTGTTGAAGAATTTGATTCAATGTTTATTGAATCGTGTACGAGGGGCTTAAGCAATATTACTACGAAAACAAAACGAGAAAGCAAAAGGAACTGTTGTGCTAAAAAATAAAAAAAAATAAACACTAATTTCACTGAAAAAATCTAACAAACGTTAACCCTACTGTAAAAGAACCCTGACGTGGCATGTGGTACCAACAGTATGTATTCTTAAGTTTCTGGTTCCCAGAAGCGATCCATGGATTTCCCAGTCCAGGGGAACCATCCATTTTTGAGCCCTTTACCTCAATGAGACTGCTCGTGGTGTATCGAGAAAGCAGCGGATCTACCGTGGTTTTTCCCTCTGGGCTCAGGGTGTGATAGACAGAACTTTCTTCCATCATGTAAAACATACACAAAAAGATACCAGGTATGGCTGCTTGTATCATCTACCCAAATAAAACTCTGGAGGTTGGGGAGAAAAATCTCCAGCCAAAACTTATGTAGACTCCACATCCTGCAAAAATTGACTCTAAAAGCTTACAAAAAGTAACTTAGGCCGGGTGGGTCGGAGGGCCAAAATCACAACTCTCCTTGTGAAAAAAAAACATAATGTTTTCACCATGCAGAAAAAAATTGGGACGGAGAAAAATGTGCCCGGCACTCCAAAATGTGGCCTCCTTCTACCTGGAATCGAGGAGGCTGGGTTTCATCCTGGCATTCCCTGAGAAACCTTACCTTAAGAGGCTAATACTGGATGTACTCCAGGGGATAGTTAGTAGCTATAGAAAAGGCAAACAACAAAAGGGTGACACTAGGCATGGAAACTGATAAAATATCGAGTTCTACAAAATAGGGGATTTATTGCCCTTCTACAAAATACGGGCTTAATAATAGCACACTACTGGAATGTATCCCACAAACTACCATGAATTGTTAATTCCAGACATTCTAATCAAATCTCCACTTACCAAAATCCAGGACCAGACGAGAAGGGGTCGTCGCTCCAATGGCCAGCTTGCAATACCAGAGAGGAACGTTCCAGGAACTAACTGGCGTGTTAGTTAACCCAATAGCCCAGACATTGAATCTCCAATCAATGAATGACACAATGGTGGTCCAAGGTCTTCAGGTTGATAAACCCAATGAAATAGAGGGACGGGAAGAATGACATGCCTAGATGAAAATGTTGGTCTACGATAAATTTGAAGTAGTGCCTCCTAGTATGGTTGCACGCTTACTCTCTCCATTCCTCTCTTGCCTCAGTATTTATGTCCGACCAAGAATTTGATATAATTTCTTCCTTGTTGGAGCGATGAACTGCGTTGTAACGCTGCAAACTGTTTCTTGTCTGACGATTTCAGCGGCGTTCTCAAAAGTGTTACCCCACTATCCACAATGTTCATTCGTTGAAGGATTTTTTACGCATTATATTGAACTGCGGGCATCAGTAACTCTGTATTGTCAAGACAGTATGAGTTTGTGTGTATATCTGGTGTTTCCTGTTATCATACGTTAAATATATGCATAATTTTTGTTCATGACGTCACCAGTGGCTCTGGCGAGAAGGTTGTGTAAACTGAAGTTGCTGGTTGCAGAGAAGACGTTACTTTGTATCTTTCCGACAGTCTTAGGTCTCCATTCCTTGGAAACTTGCGCTGTCTGTCTCGTCCGCGATCAGAGTGAGCAGAAGCACATGTTTTGTTACGTAGTACGTAGAGCAGGCAATAAAAGATGCGTTCCAACCGGCTAGTCACCAAAATAAGACACAAAGCAAGCTTTCATGAAATACAGCCCTTAATTCTTGATGTTCTTGACGAATGCGTGCTTGTAATTACGTTGTTTATGATGGTCAAAATAATGGCAACAGGGTTCAATTCAATTCATTCAAGGTCATCAGATCCTGTTTTGGGGAATTTCTATGGAAAGAAATATTCCCATCTAAAGTGAATCGTCCTGATAATAAGGTTAGAAGAGAGTTTGTAAAAGTTTATTTCTAGCAAGAAAATGAATTTAGAATAGTAAAATTAGAACACAGCAGGATAAAAGAACAAGTGACCATGGTAAAGTTATAGTTAGAAGTGGGGAATGTGCTATTAAACTAATACCGGTATAATTGACAAGTGAGATCGATTCCTTGTAAACAGAGCAGTAATTCAAAGTGTAAGTTGGTTTGTATGTAAAAATAGAAAAATGTGTTGCCATATGTCCCAATTATTTAAAGACGCAATCATGGAGATATTGAAAGGTCTTGTATAACACTTATTTAATACGGTTTGGTATAGTATAGCTCCAAATAGGTCTCATATATTAGGTCTAAATATGACTTGATGATAAGGAAGTAAATATAAAGGTAGAAGATGGAATGTTTGGACGTGAGGCTGAAGACGTCGGAGTTGAGTATAACTCTGAATGAGATAAGGTAAATAATTTAAATATTTGCGGGTTGAGGCTGGCTGGATGAGTTCAAGTTGATATTGCAATTTAGGAAAGAGGGAATGTGTGGTCCAGCGTTTGTTTTAAAAGGAATTTGTTACTGTGATATGCTGTTAAGATGTGGTACGGAGCCACGTCGAACTCAGCGAAAACTCCAGCCTTTGGCCTATTAGGTGGGAGTCTGAATAAACGACGTAGAACTTGATATTGAAGAGATTCCAATTGGTGGATTCGGTTAGGTTTATGGGGAAGGTAAATTGTTCCATACTGAAGTTTAGCCATGTAGACAGTAGAATAAAGAGTTAATATTTTTTTTGTTGTGAAACCCCAGTTCTTGCCATCAATATAATTGCTAAATTGAAGAAAGCCTGTGTGGAAGTGGTGTAACGTCTTGAGATGTGCCATCCAGTTTAAGCGATAGTCAAAAGTGATGCCAAGATATTTGAGAGTTGGAACAGTCGGAATGATGTGGCCCAAAGAGTGAGTCGAAGTTATGGTAATGTACATTTCCTACCGAAAGTAATACATTTGGTTTTATCCGGATTAAGTTCCAGGTCGGACTGATATTTCCAGTTGTCAAGAAGTTGGAGTGCAGTACCTAATTGTCGATGAGCAAGGTCGGAGTCATCAGACACATAGTAAACTAATATATCATCCGCAAAGGTAAGCGCACGAACATGATGTAATAATTGTTGATGTAACTTGCGTAATGCTATGTTGAACAATAATGGGGAAAGTAAATTGCCTTGAGGCAAAGACATCGAGGAAGTTCGAAACTGAGAAACAGCATTATTGATAGTCACTGCTATTTTCCTATCTGTTAACAAGTTACGTAAGAGTAGTAGTAATTTCGTAGGTATCTTGAGTTCAGTCAGTGTAGTAAATAAATAATTAAAACATAAGTAATCATAAGACTTGGAAAAGTCAATAGAAACAGCGTAGACACAATTACGTTGGAGAATAGCATTCCATACATATCCGTAAAGAAGAGTGCTAAACAATCATCAACGGATCTGCCTCGTCGAAATGCTGGTTGAGTTGCCGGAAGTAGATTAGAATGTTCACACCACCATTGTAGCCGACTGAGTACCAATCGTTCAAAGATCTTCATGATACAGGATGCCAGGACAATAGGCCGATAGTTGGTGGAAATTCCTGGGGTTTTTGATGGTTTGAGGATAGGTACTACTATATATTGTTTCCAGGTGTCCGGTACATAGCCACTAGAGTAGGTCTTGTTGTAGAGGTGTAGTAGAAACCGGTGTACAATTTCCGGAAGATTTTGCAGATGATGATATTGAATGCCATCCAAACCAGCACTGGAAGAGCGTCGCGCACGCAAGCAACTTTCAATTCTGTATAGTTGAAAGGAGCATCGAGAAAGTCGCCCGAAAATACGTAGAAGTAAGAAAAGCTGTATAATTATACTTAGCCCTAGCGGAAGTGAGCGAAATGTGAATGAAATTGCTGTACCAAGAAAGGTGTCCAAGTACATAATATTAGAAAAGCGACGACTGAATTTTCGTGCAAATTTCCAAAGCACTTGTAATGGAAGTGTCTGCATTTTGAAGGAACTGATTCCCGTATTGACGTTGTTTTAATTTGAAACAGCGACGATTATTAGTTCGGAGATTTTTAATACAGAGATAAGTCCGCAAATCTTGACATTTCTTATATTGGGCATAAACTTTTCTAAGTTTGTTGATTTTTACCTGACAGGAAATGTCCCACCAAACCTGTTGTAGTTTACGGCTAGTCGAAGTTGAATTTGGAAGACGAGAATTTTTAAATGCTGTTTGAAGAGATTGAAGTATCGTTATTCTTGGCAATATCAGGTATCCACGGTGCTTGTAGAGAATGTTGAAGATGATGTTGATAGGAGGCAACGTCATAAACTTTAGATAGATATCTTCGACATGGAAAGAGAACAGGAGACTGCGTTGGGAGAAGAGTGGCTGTATTTAAAGTGATAAGGAGTGGCGAATGATCACTGCCATAGGATGGAGGGGGAACATTTCATTGAGTGTAGGGAAAAAGAGAGGTAGAGACAAAGGTTAAGTCTGGTGCGCTAAAAGTACAAGGATACGTCGCCAATCTAATAGCTATTCCATCATTCAATAGGACGAGGTTAGTTGTGTCAGGGCATGGACGATATGATTGCCTCGAGTGTCATTATGATTGTAACCCCAGCTAGGATGCGCAGCTTCCAAATCACCACCGACAATCGCCATTAAACATGCAAAAGACAGAAACAGTTTTAAAACTATGTTAAGAAAATTACTTGTGGAACAATGCTTATAAAGTGTGGAAGAGTTTTTAGAAACAACAGTAAGCCTGATTTGATCTGATTTATTTGCGTTCATTTGACCAGGTACATGCAAATTGCAAACTGGTATAGAACATGTCAGTTCAGAAACATATAGTAAATACACACGCATACATACATGTATTCATACACACATATACATGATCGGGTATGTCATGTTATTTTTTTCTGGGTTGTGTGATGACATTAACAGTGAAAAAAAAACACAGCAACATATACATACAGCCCACAATAAACACGTATTACACTTAACGTATTATTGACAATATTTTACCCGATATTGACTTTTACAATACATGCACACAAAACACAATATAGGAATGAAATACATGTACAAAGAATACAACAAAGACATTATACAATGTGGAAATTAAATGCGGTTAACTTATTTGATACTACCTGAGAGTGAATACAGAATAATATATACAAAATACATTCTCCAAGAACACAATATCAAAATTACTAGGTTAAATTATTGGGGTGGTGTGATGCCATTAAGAGTGAGAAAACAAAACAGTTACACAAGGCAGCATATACATACATACAATGAAAATAGTTAACCCGGATATTGTCAATTCATACACACGAAATACACGACAGAAATAATACGTTTAAAAAATACCACAACTATTATTTTAAATCTACAATTGTTTACTTTATAGTACAACAATGATTATACAATTATATATACAACCAGATACATTCCAAAGAATACAATATCAATAGGTACCACTCACTTCCTGTTTAGCTTATTGATGTTTCTAAAAACTCTTCCACACTGTACAAGCATTGTTCCACAAGTAGTTTTCTTAACATATTTTTAAAAATGTTTTTGTCTTTCGCTGGTTTAATATTTTTGGTAACTTATTAAATAATTTAATCCCCATATAATATTGTGATTTCGAGTACTTGGCTGTTTTATGATCCGGCAGGGATAAGTCTTGATTATATCTGGTATAATGATTGTGTTTACCACAGTTCTTGTTTAAATGTTCTATGTTATTATACGTCATAAGAAGGACTTCATATACGTATAGTGAAGGAAGAGTTGATATATTTAATTTGCGAAATAGTCTTTTACATGATGTTCTTCTAGGTTTACCGGTTATTGCTCTTAAAGCTTGCTTCTGACATAGAAATGGTTTCTGCCTATTTGGAGAGTAGCCCCAAAACGCCACTCCATATCGTAGTTGTGATTCAAATATGGCGTCATAGACAGTTAACATAGTATTCTTATTTACAAAAGGTGCCAAAGATCTAATTACAAAGAGGCACGAGGCAAAAAATACCTGCTTTTATTTACGAAATCCTTTTCACCAGCAATATTTACTACCTAACACACATAATGCATTTGTTGTTAGGTTTAGAAAAAATTATATGTTCTTATGTTTAAAAAATAATTTATATTAGGAATGCAATATATCTCGTTAGCACCCTTGTACATGAGAGAAAAGTTTTGCTCACATTTGGCCTTTAGCAATCTTTGGCTGAGACCGAGAAAATTGACATTTGACAAAACACTTCAAAACTTTACCAGAGGCAGGTCTACTGAGGATTTTTTTTTTTTTTTAATATACGTTTTGAGCAAAACTTGGTCTAGTGCATAACTGCGCACATAATTATGGATACGTATACCTATGGTGAGTTTCCAAGAAGCGTTGTAAATATTCATGTACAGCCGTATTCAGAAGCGTTTTGCAGAGTGACTAGCGAGAGATTACCAATGTAAATTATTGCTATATCACTCGTTAGTACAGCGCTGTGTTAGGTCTTATTTGCAGATAACTTACAGTATACCGACGAGTTCTGCAGTTCTTAAAAAAATGTTACCAGGAACGTTAATTAATCTTTATATTAAATAACTTGTACTCTACGCGTCTTGTATTATCATTTTCTAATAGTTATTGCAGGAAAATTGTGCAAAAGTAGGTACCACCCTTGTACAAGATCTATCAAGTTACCGGTACTTCGTTTAATTAATCTCCTTAAATTCAGCCTTGCTATGTTAAAGAATGATATATCAAATGTCCACTTAATAATGTAAAAAGCACGTAAACGAAAGAGAGCAGACTGAAGCTGACATTCTTATTGTAATGAAACTTAGCTAATGATCAAAAGCAATTTTCAGATATATATGTAGAGTGAATAGCGCTCTACTTACGAGGAGATTAAAAGAAAAAAAATGGTTAGAGCTTTAGACACTTGTTAACAGCGACAGTAAAAACGAATAACATGTTAACGTTCCTGCAAATGATTACAGGAACCTACGGGTTCGTGACCTAATGACACTATTTTGAGTTGAATCAGAATTGCAGACGCTATGATGAATACTCCTGTTCTTTTATTTATTGTAAATTCCATATTAAATACGTGAGTGTATAAGAGTTCATCACCTACATCCCTTACTAATTGGAAAAGTAAAAATGTGTTGTTGATGGGCATTCGACATAGATACAACTAGTCAGTAGTGTTTTAAATGCCGGGAAAAGAACCGTCGAAATTCTCATTTTCAGAGTTCATTTCGAATTACCGCTGTAATCAGTAAAGAATTTATTTGTAATTCGTGGTAATAAAGCATATTAAAGATCGTACTAATCTTACATCCTTTACAAACGTGACAAATATATATCTGTTTATCCTAAACTTTGTTTCAATATGCAATCAGCTTCATAGAATTCATTCAACTTCTTCAACTTCAAGACGCGCACCTCGCGGCACGCACGGGCTATTTCATTCAGATTCAACTAGTGATGGGCATAATCGAATAGTTATAATCGATTAATTCGATTATTTGAATATCTCGAATGTTTCGAAATTTTCTGTTTTCCAACGATTATTCATTCGGTTTCAGTGTAAAGGATTTCCTTTGCTTTTATGACGTCACAAAGCGTCTCCATTTATTCTGTTGCTTTTCTATTTTACAAAGCGACGATTTTCTCCCCGCGGAAATTTGCACACTGACGTCTTCCCCTCTTGTCCTCCCTCTCTATCTCGGCCATCGAAGCCGAACAATTCCAACGGAACTAATTCATCCCTCCCAGTCCCAGCTCTTTCAAAGGGAGAAGAAAGGACAAGCGCAGGTCTACAAGGTCACTCCGCTCAGCTTTCATTTCTGAATCGAGACATTTTCCATTCTGGCGATTATTCATCGGTGGCAGTGAGATATTTTCCTTTCCTTCTGAATCGAGACATTTTCCATTCCAACGATGATTCATCGTTTGCCAGTGAGATATTTTCGCGCAAAACATAATCGATCATTTTCAAGCATGTTGATTGGTTCGGCATATCTCATTACGTCATGTTCCACAGAGAATAATCGCAAAACTTTTTAGAAGCGTGGATAGGTCAGAAATTAGTAATTACGTCATTCTCTGCTTGCAAGACAGAATAATAATCGATGATTTTCTTTAGCTGTGGTTGGTCAGAAATCATCGAGAAGAACTCACAGCAACAACCATCGATGATTTTTTCTCCAACTAAACGAAAGGCAATATTTTCGTTCCTTTCTCTCCCTTCCCTCTCTCTCTCTCTCTTTCTTTCTTTCTTTCTTTATGTTTGTGTGTGTTTCACTGTTTATTTCTTCACACATGTACAAGGTTGTTCTTGTTTCCTCGCAAGTCGCAATAGGAAAAATGGACGCTAATTTCAAGTGGTGGTGGGGGATCTGGGTACTCTGGGTCAGTGGTTCTCAGCCGGTGTGCCGCAAAACTTCTGAGATCTTGTGGTTTTGCTGGTAAGAGAAATTCAAATAATTTCACTGAATATTTATTGCAAAAAAGGAACAAAAAAATATATTCATGAGCCCAAACATGTTTATTTTAAGTGAAATTATGGGTTTTGTTTACGCCTTACAATTAGTGACCAATTCTCCCGCATTGTAGCCAACTCGTATATATTAGTGTGCCTCGGGAACGCACTACAAAGGATAGTGTGGCGGGAACAGAAAAAGTTTGAGTACTGCTTCATTAGATGCTACTTTGTAGCTTTACATAAGCTCTTCAAGCTTGTAGCCGAACATAGCTTTCATGGGGCTTTCAAGAGCTGACTAAAAGTTTGCGAGCAAAATATTTACTAAATCTGAAAACACTGTTTTAATTACTTATTTTTATTCATAAACAAGTTTCAAATATAGCACATAGCGTCTATTTTTTATGAATTTTATTGATGACATTAAGGCACAGGCCAGGAAAGGAAAGGGGGTGCGGGAACGTCTCGGCCAGGGCTTATGTTGAAGGTGCCATCCCAGCATTTGCCTAGTGACAGGAAAAACCTGGAGAAACCTCATTCAGGATCTCGGCCGTTGGGATCGAACCCACGACCTCCTATTCCCACGCCAACGTTCAACCACTGAATTCCGGCCTTAGGCATTTAAGGCTCAGGCCGGAATAGGACAAGAAATTGATTCGGGAAGGTGTCGGCCAGGGAGTATTTTGCAGGTGCCATCCCGGAAAAACGTCGGTCAGGATGGTCGGACGCTGGGATCAAACCCACAACCTTCCGAATGCTACGCCAAGCTTCTACTGATGAAGCTGATGAAATCTGTGCAAACTCCTTATCAGGGTGATCAGTAGGACTCAAACAAACGTGCCTCCCTAATTCCAATCCAAAGTGCAAGTCGGAACCAAGAAACCAGTGTACCTGAGTTATATTTGTTCTCTGCATATTTGATCTAAAGTAGATATATTTTCTGCGTATTTGCAGAGAAAGCTAAAAAAAAAAGTATTTAAATTGATTTCTAAACAGTGATTTGTGCTCGTTACTCATCACTTACCCCTCTCCAGAACTTCTTCCCATTTCCGCCACCATCGCTGTTTAAAATAGTATTGACATCTGTGTTTCTAATTCCTGTATCTCACTAGGGGTTTAAAATCTTTAAGAAAATAACTAATTGTTGGAAGACTCATCAAGAATACCATTCAATTTTTTAGATGTCGAATTTCGGCACTACCTGTACTAATATTTTGAGCCAGAATATTTCGAAACATTTTATTGGAGGTATTTTAATGTATTTATGGCATTTTATAGCCATTTCAGGCTCAGGTCGGAATATGATGAGGGAGAAGTTAGCCAGGCCGTAGTTAGTAGGTACCATCCCAGCATTTGCTAGGTGTGACTGGAAAATCATGGAGAATTCTCAGCCAGGATACGCGGCTGCTGGGATCGTTCCAGCCAGGAACCCCCGATTGTTAAGCCAACACTCTAACAACTTAGCTGAGGCCGCTCGGTAGTGTTGCCCACAAGACGAGACAGAGAAATGTATATGGAAAACGAGACGAGACAGCAGTATCATAATATACACTATACGTGATTTCGAGACGAGATACTTTCTCGACAAGACATTTTCGAGACGAGATGGCCTCAGTCTCGTCTCGTTAGCAACATTACCACTCGGTATTTTATTGAGGCCATCCCAAAAGTTAATTGTAGAAAGCCAGAGGAAAACTCATCGCATATTTTTCCACTGACACTGAAATGTGATGGAACTATCAGGAAAGAGTGTGTTTTGGGGCCTTGCAAGTAATTGTTATTTAATGCGTAACATATTTGAATTAAACTTACTTAGAAGAATGAATCCGTTATTGTCTGAAAAATATAATATTAAAAACAAATGTTTAGGACCTGGATCAGAAGCACACTCAACAACTTAGTCGGGTCAGTTATCCCTCCCTCTGCATTTGTAGTACTGATCCACTCCATGTTTGAATGCGACCGTTAAAAACAGTATCTTGTTGCATCCTAAAGTTAAGATAAAAGCATAATGACTGAATTTCCTGCTCTGATTTTTTCTAAGTGCAAACGCCAGTTTTATTCCGATTAAAAGAAAATCTTATTAACCTAGTTTTGCATGCATCGGTTCATTTAAGAAGCTTATAAGTTAATTTGTAGGCATTCATTTGTCATCTTTCAAACCACCCTTCCCCAGAAAAATCTTCCGTATCGCTGTATATAAAATAACAAAAATTGTCGCAGAAGTAGTAGAAGAAAAAAAACATATTGCTTTACTGTGTTGTGTTCTTCTGGACAACGAAACGAAACATCTCACTTCCTTGCGATTCGATTATTAATCGGTCGCGAGCGAGACATTTCCCTGCGATTATTTTCTAGCATGTTCATTGGTCAAAAATATCTCATCACGTTATCCACCGATTCATTCACACTCTGGCTGCAAGCGAGAGAAAAATAATCGTTTTCCGAGAAGTTGGTTGGTCAAAAATAATCGCTTTCCTGCATGCCAATTGGTCAGAAAGATTCGTCATCGTCTTGCACCCTGATTTACCCTCTTGTAGTCAAACGTGTTGAAATCTTCTCTCCCTCCACCAGTCCACCACAGTCTCTCATATACTCGCTCTCTCTCTCTCAACCCCCCTGGCCCCTCTCCCGCCTTTCTTCCAAAGTTTAGGGAAATATTTGCCGACGCAAGAGAAATCCCATCCGCAGGTCAACTCAGGTTGATTTATTGCATCCAGCAAAACAAGGTTTCGATGTGTGCAACATGGTTAGGGGTGGGCTGGGGGGTGAAAGAAACTTCTTGTTGCTTCATTTCTTTACTAGATAGCAGCATTCTTAACGAATAAATATCTCGAATGAATGTTTCGATACATTCTTGAGTACATCGAATGATTATTCGATTATCAAAATAATTCGATTATGCCCATCACTAGATTCAACGGTACTTCATCAAAGGTAAATTTTCAGTCTCGTGCTGAGACCGTCTTTACAGCGTTGCCAGGTTCGGAATTGAAATTATCTGTAGATACTGCTAAAAATATCTGTAGAAATACAAAAATATCTGGAGAAATGTATGCAAACTTTTTTTTTTCTTACCTACTCTAGGGCGATGCCTACTCTAACCACTGACCAGGAAAAGGATAATTTCTGAAACCCAGAAAGTCTTAGGAGAGATAGAAACAAGAAAGTAGTTGTTTTGCTTCAGAGAAGGGTCTAAAATAATAATGATAAAAAGAAAAACTGAGGCTATATTTCATCTTTTCACAAAAAAATTATAATTCACAATTGATGTTTGACTGCTATTTATAGTCTGCATGACCTTATGTGCGCTTACATCTTTTTCTCCCTCTCCTGTTAGTCATTCTCTGCAGACCTGATAAATCTGTAGACTTGACAACGCTGCGTCTTTATACTATAACCCTGAGTGTTTTTTTTTTTTGCCCGGTTCTTATTTTCGTTGAATTAACTCCTAGGTCATTTCGGAGGCATGTGGACTTTTGGTGGACTTCTGTTTTTACTTTCAATAAAACATTAACAATAAAAGTATATGTCAATTAGGCGGTTTTGCATCAATATCAGACTGATTAATTTATCTATTGGGGACTCGGGCTTGGATCCATCACCACTTCTAATCGATGATAGGGTCCCCACATCGAATCAGTCTTATTGGTTTCTCTAAAAAATGTTTAAAAAAAAACTGTGAGCTTGAAAAGTAGCTTTGACTTTTAAACTGTTTTTATATGACCGGTATAGGAAGGTTTTGGTAAAATTTTTGATGGTTTCAGTTTTTGTAGCTATGTATATTTGAGAATGTTAAAACGGGTTAATTTAGGTGTTACTTGGAAAAGAAAATAAGCTGTAAAGCGAGGCGTCTTGAGACAACGGGGTCTGTTAAGACAGCTGTACAATTTTAGAATTTAGGTCTACAGTTAGCCACATTGATATCTGATACAGATTTCGCGCGCGATCGTCAGTTATTGCATTGTGGAATGTACGACAAGTATTCTGAGTGAAGATTTTGCAAGTGATGTACGTGTACCCACATAGCAAAATGACGTCTCAGGGATATCTGACGGATCTCCTGGCAGGATATCGGGACGTCCGTAGGACGTCCTGCTTAAGTCCCGTTTACATCCATGGGACGTATAGTTATAATTAATCTTTCGTATAACTATACTAAGGCATATCCTTCATATAGTTATAATTAATTAAATAATAATAATAGAATGGTCGATTTAATTTATAGAAATTCCAGATAGGTAATCCCGCACGGCTTTCCGTGGGACATCCAGGGGACCTCCATACGGGATGAACTGTTTGTATTGCCCACAGAGTTATCCCACGGACGTCCTTAGGACATCGCTATGGGAGCAGGACCATTCTGACGGTAATGGGATCTAAATGGGACGTACTGTGCTATGTGGGTATGTGGCTCCTAAAAGTGTATCATTGTTGAGATAGAATTCTGTAAGAAACTTTAATTGTTGAAACTTTCATCTGTGGCGTCTGTTCCGTCGGAAAATGAATTCTAGATGTGTAAGTTGAACATATATCGTATATAGAGCAAATTAAGAGTTAATATTGACGTTTTTACGTGATTGCAAGGGTGGTTTACAGTTTGCAGTTGATCAGGGTGGTGTCAAGTCTATCATTACTAAATGCTGTAATTTTGCTCTCTAATCACTTCGTAGTTGTGTGAAACAATGGTAGTACCTTAGTGACAAATGATACTAAGATACTACCATGATTTCACCCAACCACGGAGTCAAAAATTACAGTATTTAGTAATGATCGACATCACCC
The DNA here is from genome assembly GCA_022664845.1 of Lepisma saccharinum. NCBI lineage: Eukaryota > Metazoa > Arthropoda > Insecta > Zygentoma > Lepismatidae > Lepisma > Lepisma saccharinum. The sequence goes on along the minus strand of JAGDQP010018610.1, from coordinate 15,785 downwards.
CTGATGATAATACCTCAGGAAGCCAACAAAAGACCTACTTCTTCCACACATTGGACTGATAATACTGTAGATTTCCTGAAATTGGTTAGATTTTCCGAGAGCACAACAAAACAACGTAGAAGACGATTTGATGATGTAACTGGAAAAGAGCGTTGGTGAATGTTCAGAAATTACTAATGATCAAGAAGAGAACAATATGTTGGAAGGTGAGTTTTCTAATTTGGATGTGGCTTTTCACCAAAGGTTTGTTCGGGTAGTCTGCTCGTTGTTGCACTCTCTGCATTGGAAGTCCAAGTTAGTAAAGAACTGTGTTAATTATTTTACGTCAGAGTGTCTATTCTTGCAGTTCTCGCTTGAACGGGCTGGGCTGATGCTTATTTCATTCTGCTAGCAAGTAAAAACTGTAGTCCCTTCTCATACATACACATAGAACGCAACACGACTCTCAACTCTCTACACCCACCTGCACTCGCTGCCCAACCGGGGCAAAACGTGTTTGCCTTGGGCTACACTACTTGCACACATCTGTCATTTGAACAGTTGAAATTTAACTTGCGCCACCCACTTGAACGCAAAAGTGCGCAGTAGTTCAAGCATGCAACCCGCCCAAGCAAACTGCAAGATAACAGCAACATTAGAATTATGGAAGAATTCACAAATGCAGACACAGTTGCTTCAGTAGAAGATGCCAGCTATTGTTTTCAAACTGGAGAATTTCTATTTATCAGTTTTGAGTCAGACAAAGACGTCGCTTGCTATTTCTATTCAGAATATTAACATCGAGGGAGATATTGTGACCATAAATTTTTGAAAGGAAGTGCAAAGGTGAAAGGAGTTTGCATTTAGCCAACAATCGAGGATGTATCTTCTTTCCATGAGCAAGATATTGTAAGCAGGTTGAAGCCATCGGTCAGAGTTTTCCACTATTAAGTTGTTTTGATCGTTTACTTTCTCTACGAGGCATAACTTTTCCCTTACTTTTGTAATCAGTAATTGATGGATAGTTTCACCTTCCGCTCCTCTGTATGAGACCATCAGTTTCAATGAAAAACACATTTTCTATTTCCTACGTTTTGTTCTGCGTCCAAAGTTAACGTAGCGGTATTTAAACGCGAATTATTTCAGTGCGTGAGTCAATAGATACTTATATCTAGTAGGTAGTAAATTTGGTAAATGTTACACATATTATAATCGGTATATCAGTTGTTAAGCAAATGTAAATGTCCTATTATTTTTTCCATTTCAGGAAACGGACGCGGCTCTAATTTTGTAAAATTTAAACGGAGGTTTGTGTAGAAAAAATCATGAGTTCCAGAAAGGCCATTTGGAACTGAATTGCAATTAAAGTGCAGAGGAAAGTGGTAAATATTTACCTAACTAGGCGTTGATGTTTTAAAATATAACTCAGTTATGGCTTCCAATGATACATGCGGAAACGACTGTAGCGACGTACAACAGTCAACTGAGATAAAAGAAGAGAAAATCGAAATCGTATATCCTTATAATAAGGTGAGGCTCATGTTGATTTAATTTACTTCTTATCAGTAAGTTTATTTTCTTTCATTATGTATTTGCCTTAATATTTATAGTCCAATTAATAACGAGATGGATCCACTTTTAGTATACTGAGACAAAATTAATAATTCATTTTAAGTCTGTACAATTTTGTTCTCTCAAATTACACTTCGTTGCTAAGCTAATTCTTCTTTGAAGCTAGTGGTATAACCTATATCACTTTATCACATACAAGAATACACAACAGCACATTGACCCACATTATTGGAGAATAATCTTCGCGTTAACACCAGCCTGATCCAGCATACCATAAAGAAAACGCATAGGCCATCGACGCATTTTCCTGCTGACACTATGTATAAGTGAAGTAACATCCAAAAAGTCAACACCTCCTTTTTTCATTGTAGAAATGAATAATTTCGTTGTGTGTGTAGGTCTGGATTCACTGATGGGTCATTGTACATCGTAGATAAAAATATAAGCTTTTGCCCTTTCGTGAACAGTATGTAACCAGAGTTTTTTCACGATCAAAAGCTAAACTCGACGAACCTACTTCTATCTTTCTTGATGGAAGAAAACTGGAAGGAATTTCTTCCTTGTTATGGCCAAGTGCTCCCACCACCATCAAATTATAGTTTTTGAGCATTGTATCTGCTAACTCAATAGAAGTGAACCAATTATCCATCGTTAGATTCCTGCCCGTGCTACGTAATCGTTCCGAGAGTTGTCGTACATATTTTAATGGAATGTTTGTATTTGACCCTCGAATTTACCGGTATACGGTATGGCATTAAGCATGTAACTAGGCTTACTTTCACAAAAAGGGGTAATTCTCAAGCCGTATTTATCGAGCTTTGAGGAAATATAGACCCTAAACGGACAGTTACCTCTAACGCCAAGTAACTGCTCATCTATTGTAACATATGAATGTGGAGTGTACAGGGATTTGTTATAAATATATCCCAGATTTCCCTGATATGTGCGAATCAAACCGCAAGAAGTTCAGAAAGAAACGCATTTTGTTTTCGGACATCATGTATTTGTACAAGTGCACTCGATAATTTGAACACCACATTTCGTCTCTATTCAAGTGACCCGCTTTTAAAACGCCAAATGTGTACAACAATCCAGGCAGAGCATATATTTCTAGGTCACTAGTATTGCAAAGGTAACGAGAATCAGCCGTGTACGGTTCTTTTTGGCGATTAATTTCGTCGTTAGTATGCTGAATGATAATGGCGATGATTTTGTTATCTAATAATAGGGACCACATATCACATTCTGTTGTAGGATGCTGGCCTGCACCTTTGTTTCCAGGAATTCTAATCACGATATTGCGAGTAGGTTTACGACTCTGAATAGGGAATTGCAAACTCCATCTATGACCTTTTTTTCCTTAAATACAAGCACCTATTATAGCTGTTTCACTTTCGGTATTTCCTTCTGTGTCAGTTCCCACATAGCAGAGTACGTCCCTGGGACGTCCCATTTAGATCCCAATACCGTCAGAATGGTCCTGCTCCCATAGCGATGTCCTAAGGACGTCCGTGGGATAACTCTGTGGGCAATACAAACAGTTCATCCCGTATGGATGTCCCCCGGAAAGCCGTGCGGGATTACCTACCTGGAATTTCTATAAATTAAATCGACCTTACTATTATTATTTAATTAATTATAACTATACGAAGGATATGCCTTCGTATAGTTATACGAAGGATTAATTATAACTATACGTCCCATGGATGTAAACGGGACTTAAACAGGACGTCCTACAGACGTCCCGATATCCTGCCAGGTGATCCGTCAGATATCCCTGGGACGTCATTTTGCTATGTGGGTTGTGTCACTTGCACTAATTTCATCATCTTCCGATTGTATTTCAACATTATCATCAAACTCACTAATATTACCTTCAGAATCATATTCTTCTTCGTGTAGTGTGTTCAGTACAAAGTCTGTAAACTTGCTTAAACCTGCACTTACTTTCGCCATCATGTAATGTCACGTAAACACACGTAAAATACTTAAAACGATTTTCGAGAACACTGGGTTTCAGAAACGTAAACACACACATGGATAAAGATAAAATGAAGTGCATGGGCGGTAGCAGCACTAACACACACGTGGAATCCCACCCTTTATTGATATTGTATTCTGAAACGAAAGATATGGCTTGACAACCATAACCGGGAATGTCACTCTCTAAAATGAGAAACATTTGAAAACGTAATACCTTACTAACTATGTTAGGCAGTGATGAAACGAATTTAGTAATATCAAAATCACAATTCATAATTGTATGGGCGTGGACCCCCCTTGTAAGTGGATGCCTCAATTATATTATTTTGTACGGTAGATTATTTGTATCTTACGAGGCTCTTTCATCCCTGTTACAAGGTACAGAATAATGTTTTGTCCACGAGGGAAACCACGGATAGTAGGTAGTAATGGTGTCTCTCCAATGAGAAGCTCGAAAGTAAGTAGCGGAGCAGACATACTCAATTAGAAATGTTGCTGAATTGAAGAATATACAACTTGATACAGATACATGTCTAAATGTAAAAGAATGTCAGCTAACAATATTAAATTGGAACCTAATTATTCTGGCGAACCAATTCTCAGCAGAGCACAAACATTTACTTGTAGAATATTTGAAAACATGTTACGGCATTTCGGTCGTTGCTGTGAGGCGTTTGGCATATGAAATGGCCAATTAAATCATCATAGAAACGCCTAGATCTCGGGAAAGAGCAAACAGTGTTGGACTGAAGTAAATGAGATTTTCTTCGACGTAATATTCGAAACTAGAGGACTGCAGTTTTTCAAGATTGACGTGGTTTAATAAGAACAAAGTTGAGTGATTCTTGAGTAACTGATATAATCTGTATGCGAAATATCCCAAATTATGCTATGGCTCGCCTATTTTTAACTTAGATGAGACGGGAACGGCAACAGTTCACACGCTGGAAGAAATAATTGCAGGGAAGAGAAGAGAGTAAAGCAAATAAATCAGTGCACAAGTGGCGAGAAGGTAGTCCTCGTTACGGCAGGTATTAATGTGAGCTCATCCGCTACTGTTTACCCAGACTCCAGCCGTGAGTTTTCCAAGGAAATATTTCAAGTAATATGTATTCAACGGGGCACCAACTAACACACTCGGTTTGGCAAATCCTTCAGAATGGATAAATGAAGAGCTTAATCTGGAAGTCTTAGAACATTTTGTAAAATGTAGCTACAAGACACCTTTGCTAATAATTGTTAATAATTATGAAAATCCTATTAAAATTGCCGGATAAGTCATAGCAAAAGAGTCTGATTGTGTTTTCGTATCGCAACAAGAGTTTTGGATACCCCAAAACCAACAAAGAAAAGAAAATAACTAAAAGGAAATGTAGCAGTCGTATCATAACAGATACTCCAGAAAGAGCAAATATTCTTGAAGGGAGCACTGGAAAGCTTACAGTGCAATATTCAGTAATAACGCAAAAATGCTAATAAGGAAAGTAATATATTCCATCATAGAAGAGTTGATTTACTGTTCAGTTATACATGATTCACTGTGGACGGCGGTGGTACACACATGACCAGTTTCCACACATTGGTGAAAAGTATAGTAGAGGGATACAGTACAGCGCTACACACCAAGAAATCATTAAGTCATTTACGAATGAACTAGAGACAAGTGGCTAATTATAGAATAAGACAATTTCAGCGTAACTTCCATTGAACAGAAATATCGTGACAAGTTAAAAAAATTAAGGGAATACTGCCTTCCCCTATACATACGAATTCAATAATCACAACAAAAGTTACAATTACATACGGATTTTTACACAAATTATATATATACATATATTGAATTAGCAAAACTCATGGGATAGCAGGACACAGATTTTAGACGGACACCACATGTTTCCCACGCCCCCATGCAGGGCTCTGCGACGGCTGCAGTTGTGTGCGAGACCTTGTGAGAAGTAACTGTGTGAGTGATTCATGTGAAACGCAACGTCGTCGTGAGTGGACTTGGAAAGTCCCAAACGGGACCAACAACGAAATAGACTACGTTCTACCGAAGAACAGGGCAGTTCTGCAAGACGTGTCTGTTTTGAACAGTTTCAAAGTTTCGAGTGATCATATTATGGTGAGGTGTAAGCTGAAACTAAATACTTGACTCGAGAGAAAGAAGCTTATCAGAGGAAAACCACCACTTTTAGATCTGGAAAATCTAGCGAAAAATAGAAACACATTCGAGATAGAACTAAGTAACAGATTTAGCGCCTTGGGAGAGTTAGAGGATGAAGAAGAGATCAATAGCAGAAATAAAATACCGACCGAGATAATAAGAGAGACAACAAAGGAAATAGCAGGCAGCAGAAAGAAAAGAGAGAGCAAAATCTCAGAAGAAACTAAAACTCTTGATGAAGAAAAGAAGGGAAATGAAAGAAGAGGAGAGTTACATAAAAAAGGATTGAATCCATAGAACTAAATAAAACCATAAGTAAGAAAATAAGAGAGGATGTACGAAGTTATAACAAAAATCTTGTTAAAAATACAATCGAGGAGAATATGAGCCTGCAAAAAACCAAACATGAGCTCGTGATAGGGAAAAAACATATAATTGCAGTTAAGAGACCAGACAATTGCAGCAACAGGAAATAAGGAAGAAATTATAAACATATTTGAAAATTTCTACAGAGAATTGTACTACTCCGAAGAAGAGCAAGGAAATGAATACTCAGAAGAAAATGATGTAGATGTCCCTGATGAAATGAAAGAAGAAGTGGATAGAGTACTTCGAGGGATGGAGAACAGAAAATCGCCAGGAGAAGATGGACTCACAGCAGGGATGTTTAAATGAGCAGGTGAAAAGAGAAAATGGGAACTTGCGAAATTATTCTTAATGTGCCTGAGAAAGAGAGAAATACTCAGAAGTTGGAATAATGCTGTTATGATTTTGTTGTACGAGAAAGGGGACAAAGAACGCATCGAAAACTACAGACCAATTAGTTTATTGTCAGTTCGATACAAAAAGTTCACCAAAGTTATTTTGAATCGTTTTGAACGGGACTTGAATTTTAACAAGGGAAGGGAACAATCCGGATTTCGGCGTGGATTTAGCACAATGGACCACATACAAACATTGAATGAAGTTATGGAAAAGACTATGAACTTCCACTATGTTTGGGATTCGTAGAATTCGAAAAAGCTTTCGATTCGATCTCCTTGTTAGCAGTATTTAAATCTCTTGAACATCAAGGCATCGAAAATCAGTACATCAGGCTACTGCGAAAGATTTATTTGACTGTCATCTGTCATTAAACTACATCAAGAAAGTGAAAAATTTAAAGTTTGAAAGGGGGTAAGGCAAGGAGAATCAATTTCCCAAAAACTGTTTTGTGCGGTCCTGGAGAGAGTGTTCCAGAATTTAAACTGGGATGAAGTTGGAATTAAAATTAATGGCGAATATCTTCATTACCTACGGTTCGCTGATGATATAGTCTTGTTTGCTTCAAATACGAAAGAACTGCAAACCAGAATGGAAGAAGTGAATAATGAGAGTTCGAAAATAGGCTTTAAAATGAATTTAAGTAAAACAAAAGTGATATACAACAACATACTGCAGAAAGGGAAATAAAGATTAGCGGAGAGACAATAGGCATAGTTGATGAGTATGTTTACCTAGGCCAGCTCAAAACATCAAATGCCAAGTTGACTGATGAAATAAATAGAAGATGTAAAATGCCCGTGGATTTCGTTTGAAAGACTACACTTGATTTTCAAAAGCAAACTACCAATGTATCTGAAGCGTAAAGTTTATAATCAGTGTGCCTTACGTGTGATGATGTACGGCTTTGAAACTTGGACATTGAATGCGCAAACGACTCAAAGATTGAGAGTCACACAAAGAGCAATGGAGTGGTGCATGTTAGGAATAACCAGGAGGTACAGGAAGAGAAATGAATGGATTCGCGCACAAACAAAGGTAGAGGATGTAATCAAGACTGCGAAGAAGATGAAGTGGAAATGGCCGGTCACATAGCTAGACGAACAGATGGAAGGTGGACGACAGATGTAGTACGTTCCGAGAGATAAGGATTGGATTCCTAAAGAAAAGAAACGACCGAGACGACGTCCAAATGCAAGATGGGTTGATGAAATCAAACGTTTTTTAGGAGCTACATGGATGAGGATAGCAGCAGACTGAGATATGTGAAAAGAAAAGGGGGAGTCCTTCATCCAGCAGTTTATAGAAAACGGCTGAATATGATGATGATATAACAGCCATATTCAATCCATTAGTAGATGACGCCTCTGCCTGAAGGGGGAGGAGATTGATCTGCTGCTGCCACGCTGACCAGACGGCTTCGGAGAGGAGAACCTAAGCTCTCACTCTGATTGCCACTAGCTTCTATTCTTAGCAGCTCATCAATTGCATCACGATGCTGAGTGGGCACCATTCAAGACAACCATACACTCACACACACACATATATATATATACCGATATACCTCCTACCTGATTATCGGGACGGGCGTAAGCCATAGTGCTGTTACTGCCCATACACTTCATTTTATCTTCCCTACCTGTTTATATAGAAAGTACTCTTTCTTCCCACATCAGACTCATATTTTAGTTCGTTCTAGTCTCTGGCAGTAGACGAAACTATTTTTTCAATTCTGTTGTCGATAGAGATATATGATAGCAGTATGGATACTAGATCAGAACAGTCCATGTAATTCTGAAGGAAATTATAATGAAAGAGGACATCGTTTATTTTTTCTTTGCTGGAGCGTCAAAATATTAAAATTTCTGGCCAGATTTGACGTGGATGTAATTTAAGGATAAAATTCATATTTCTTATTAGAGAGATAACTTTAAACAAAAATTTCCACTGACAATCCTTGTTAGTGTAAAATGTACTGAGCGTAGGGATTCCAAATTACAGACGCGTAGTCTAGGTTGAGCGCATTTAATTGTAACATAATGTCACTAGTATCATGCTATTGTTGAAATTCTTATCTAATCTATTTATCCACCATAGGTCTAGGTTGACTATAATTTTGCTGTACTTCAAATGACATTTCAAGATCGAATATTACTCTAAGGTTTTTATTGAAACAAGCCGAATAGGAGTACATAAATTTGTAATGGTGTTACTATTCGAGAAAGAAAAAGATTTGCATTTGTTACTGCTTACGTACTAATAGTTTAATATAGTCACACCAGCGTGGTAGATTATTTCTTGCTGAAGTACTTGCAATCATCAAGCAATTGATTTGTTACAAATATTTTAAGCCAGTGCCTTATTTTCAGAGTTTATGATATTTATACAATAGCGAAGTTGGTTAAGAAGTAGAAGGAATAGTTGAGGTCTGAGGTTCGAATTTTCAGGCACACAGGATATAACAGTCAAGACTTTTCATTTGTGTTCTTAATACAGAACTGTTTGTTTTTGATATTTTAGATACGAGGAAATTAATATTATATGAAGAATGGAAAAATGGAATATATCAGAGTTTACGTTGTAGTATACCATTCGAGTTCAACAGTATCAAACGCTCGAGAAACATCCACAACAACAACATTAACAGTCCTTTGTTGTCGATCTTCCGTGCTATTAATTACGGAAGAGTAGCTAATTTTGATATAATCGACTATTTTGCATAAAACCATGTTGATTAAGTAACCAGTGATATATGACATCATCGTATACTTTTTCAAACTAACATTGAAGTTCTATAGGCCGAGAATTTGTTAAAAATCTAGTGTTGTTCGATTTAATATCATTTGTACAGGATACATTAAAATGTCTGAACACCCTTTTGCTATGTATGGTGGAATATCTCTTAAGTTTAACAATGTCACACTAGGATAATTTTGAATGGTTTCATGTTATCACTAGTTGTTACATGCAAGTAAGTTTGAGTGTTATACTTCTATTGGTTCTTAACTGAGAGTATTTACATTAAAATGTCAATATTTTAATGTTATATACTGCACGAAGTTTGACTACCTGTAAGAAAATAATAAATATCAAGCAAAGAACAAGAGGTATCAGTCAATACAACCTATTCCCTCCACAAATAGCATCCTTCTTACTTAAGGTCAGTGTTCGTATTTTTATAGAGCTATACCTTAATTGAAATGCACGCTATTTCACTGAATAAAACTTGTATCTTACTAAACATATATCAAATAGTTACAGACATACATTCTTCTACTATGTAATACCCATTACAATTTGAGTGAATTGTAATGGATTTCTAAAATTTGCAAAAATTACTGTATCTCAAAATTGCCAGTTGAAAATGTCATTTGCAAAAACAGAGTTAAGGTGTATCATAATTCCCTCTTGCGTACCAGAATCACGTTTTTGGAGGCTAATTATAATATACAGATTTTTGAAATAGGTCAGTTACAAAACGAGTTACTTGCGTCAATACTTTGTTTCAACGCAGAAACAACGAAGATTAAAGAATGTTGATGGCAAAATTTCCTGCAAGCGTAATTGTAATAGTTTATACTAAATATTATATAATTATAGTGAATAGACATGACAGCTCGAACCGAAGACCTTCCGAATCGTAGCTCGAATCGCTAGCCACAGAGACATTATAGATTTATGGTTCATAATGCGTATATCTGACGAACGCTGCACGACTGTTATGTTTTTTTTTTGTATGCGAGTTACAAGAAAAGTCACACTTTCACGTTTCTCCCTAACGCTGAGGGTATCACTGCGTTGTATCCGACGACTAGAACTATCTTATTTTCAGTTTATGTTGGGTAAGTCATTTCCATCAGTTGTTTCTGTACCTTTGATGTTGAGGGAATTTTACGCACTGCTGCTAACTCTGTATAACTTTGGTATATATTTGGAACGGTTAGAAATATCGCTTTTGAATCAACGCTGTCGGAATTCTTGGACCTTAGATAAACTGTTTGTTTTGTCTGGAAACGCGCTTTCTCTGTCTTTTTCACATTTTGTACTGATTCATTTCACGATATAGAATGCTATATGTTCCATTCAAAAAATTCAACTTTGTATTGGGTTGATAACCCTGAATAATATTTCAAAAAATCATTCCGTTTCGACCGCGGGTCTTCCGTATGTACCTGGACCCACCACAGCCTTTGTGATATCCTTCCTTATTTCTGACTTTTTTGTGGTGTCCAACGATACTGCAACACCCTTTATATTGTCTTCATTTAAATCGACATCCGCCATCATTGAGCGACCAGTATTTATTTCGGCTAACGCTTTCAGATTGCTATCATGCTTGTTGTTATTCTTACACAATGTACAAATATGGGATGAAAGAAAATTAGTCCCGAACTTTATACCAATACTTAGGATGCCTCATAGAGTATTAAATCACCCGATATTCAGTTTGACAGAGTAGTATTAACTTAAAAGTAAAAGATTCAGTCTTTAACTGTTAAACTATGCGTTCTTTAAATCATAATTTTTATTATTTTTCTATTACAGCCATGTAGTTCAACTGAAACGAATACCATGGAAGCAGATGAATCTATAAATACATTAAGTTACGACAAAATTGTGTCATCGATTGAAATCGTTGAAGAACTACAACAGGCTTTAATGGCCGTCAATAAAAGCGAGAGCGAAGAAAACGTTAAAGAAATAAAACAAGAGAAAGAATTCGAAAGTGTCTTGGATTGACACCTTGAAGAGTCTTTGGAAGACACGCCATTTGGTTTGCAAGTTAGTCATTTAAAATTTTATTATTTATTTTCAAGATTTTATAACCTTTGTTTTCAGCTTTTTCGGTGGGAGATCTTGGAGCCGTACAAATGCCATAAACACAATTAACATCTTTTGGATAGTTTTTAATGTTTCAACATTTGTAAACGTAATTTCAGTTTTTAAAGAAGGATCTATTAGCATTAAATAGTGGATCAGTATTGTATCTAAGGGTTTATCAAACTATGAAAGACAGTAGAAGATTATTTGGTGCATTTTGACAGCTGTATCGCAGCCTGACTATTTTAAGGTGTTACATTTTACAGATATATGTAGTAAAGTAATTTTAATTTGATTACAAATATTTTAATGTAGTGTATCTAAACCCGCTATTACTTGGAAATTTTACTATATAATATTGCAGAAATTACCAACTAATTGACTAGCGGGTTGCTGTTACTGGTGTCCTACTAGGTGGCAGATACTGGAATGCCAACCAGCTATTCAGGGCACCGAAAATATTCAGGGTGGGACCAAATCCAGTTTTGCTGTCTTGCAGTTAGTAACGGATCAACATAAACTAAGAGAAACCAAAACAGAAACATCGTGATGAAGGGAGAAACTTCATTATTACTCTAAATGGTCTAGGCTTTCCAGCATTTGAAGTAGAAGCAATTCGTTTGCTTCATTTGACGCAGAATCCCTCCAGCATTGACACATTGAAAGCCCACCAATAAGCAAGTCGGAATAATATGTCGGAAATTGTCAGATGATTGTATTATATTACATTTTACGGAAGAACATTTTTAGCGGCAAAATAAAGTACCATGGCTTTATTTATCTCTCAAGGAGAAAGATTTACACATTTTGCACAAACTAAGAGCTGTTTCATCCCCTTTCAGTTGCAAGTTCATGCACATATACCGGGTGGGACATAAATTCCATTGCTCTTTGACTCAGAAGAAAACAAGGTAGGGTCAAAATTCTCCGAACTAGCATGAATGGATAGTGTTACATAATGACGAATGCTATCTGGTTGTGCGTGTACGATATCTTTTTTTGTGAACAGTATTCAAGACATTATACAAGCCACTAGCGAGATGAACTCCTATATAAACATTTGTGATGAACTATAATTTCACTCGTTAGTTACTAAGGGTGAAATTTTGTAACCTCTTTTGACTCACTTCCACATATCCAATCTACTTCAAACTTTTGATATTTACATATTTCGGATGACAATAAAATATTTTCATATTACAGGTTAGGTATTGCGTTCGAGGTGTCAGTATTGCCATCATTTCAAAAATTTAATGTTTATATTGTTTCTATACTCTTGGACGCATCGCCTCCAAACTTGGTATAAACATTAATCGAAACAATAGGAATATCGTAATGATCAGCGTGTATAGCGAACACGTGGACATTGAATAAACAATAACACACATGTTTATAGAACAAACATGTGGTTATGCAAGTAAACAAATAATACATACACATTGGAGCAGACGACAGACAACTCCTCAAACTAACACCAGATGGAGCAAATAACGGAAGACAGAGGAAGCTGGAGTCAAGTACTAGAAGCAAGAGGAACCACCCCTAGATTCACCTTTAAGAAGGACCTGCACAGAGCAAGAGCCATCACTCATTTCCCCCGGGTGGTCAGCTCCTCTCCTTCAACCGTTCGCAGTTTGCTAAGAAACTGGAACATCCTAGTACGTAGTTCGCTAAGGAACTGGTACTATCCCGCACAGGTAGTTCGCCAAGGAACTGGTGTGCACTCTCACACATAAGTCCTAACTTAACCTGTACGTAGTTCGCCAAGGAACTGGTACAACTACCTGACACGTAATTCGCTAAAGAATTGGTGTCATCCGCACACGTAGTTCGCCAAGGAACTGGTGTGTACTCTTACCTTAATATTCTCCGTACGTAGTTCGCCAAGGAACTGGTACAACTTCGCGACACGCAGCTTGCTAAGGAACTGGTGTCATCCTATTTTCCAGAACCTCTAACTGATCACTATTAAATAGGACATCTTTAATCATTTGTACTCTGATAACTGTAAACTGTGTTCTTCGGGACGGTAATTTTGTTACCTTTATTCTTGTATGTTAATAAAGGGTTGAGAGCTATAAACCAATCCCGTATATCTTTGACTCTACCAAATCAAAACTAAAGGGAACATTATGTGGTGGTAGGCGTTGACTTCACATTTTAAGGGTGAAGAAAACAAAAAGTGCCCAAAAGAGAGCACAAAAAGAAAGCACAAAATACCCATTATATTTAATCTTGTCAAGCGATTCTATTCTATTCTCGAGTATCACTGTCAGATACATGGTTGATGTTACTAGGTTAGGATAGGGAATGAGATTTTCAAATGTCATTTCATAAACTTCCTATAAAACACTTTTATGAGTAAATGCCAGTAAACACAAGATCTGGTGGTCGAAACACAAATTTTGAAAAAGAATACGAAAATAGCGAGAACGGCGAGATGGCAACCCCATTAAAGCCATCCTTCAATTTCCCTCACTTAACAAAGTTTTCTGGACACATTAACGAGAACCCGGACAGATTTTTTATGTTATTCGAACATTTAGCTTCTTTGCAACAGTGGGACGATACGAAGGGGAAAGAGCTATTGCCGATGTATCTTCAGGATACAGCTTTGGATTTGGTATTCCAATTAAAATCACAAAACCTTCTAGGTGAGACAACTTACGCACAATTAAAAGATAAGCTTGTCAGCCTGTGTAGTCCGAAAATACCACTTTATAAGGCAGAATTAGAATTAAATGCGATGCAGCAAAATATAGATGAACCTACTGACTTACTTTTTTACGGAAATTACGAGCAATAAGACACAACATTCCGGACGCAACAGAGGAACAAAAAGTTCACTTTTTGTCATTAGGACTTTAAAAAGAATTTCCCAAGAATATTGCGTTAGAACATTACGCATCCGTAAAGGATTTACAACAACGATTGCACGCACTTGAAGCATCAACGGACTTATTAGAAAAAAGAGAATTCATGGAAAAATCTCAAGCATTGCTAACATTAATGGATCAAGCACAACAGAGTTAGCAATCAAGAACTTCAAATAATAATCCAGTTCGGCAATTTGAGGGACAGATGTACCCACAGATGGACTACCAGAGGCTATACGGCCAGTTGCAAAATAACCAAATTTCGCACATACAAAATATGAATTGGCAACAAACTTTTTCTCAAACTCAAAACCAACAATCGGCAACAACACAAACTTTTCCAGCATGGACCACACAGGAACCCATAATAGACTTACGAAAAGGAGAACCAGAACCACCTGGTCAAGTATATCCCTACCAGCCATTCTCAAGCATTACCATGACCCAAACCTAAGCTACCTAACGAAATACCTGTATATCAGCCAACAAATTCACAAAGTAACCAAACCAGGCGCCAACCGCCCATTCTTGCTTGGTATAGCAACCAACCAACACCCCCTGGAAAGGAACCCGTCAAGCACATTATTGATACCTCAACCTACCAAATACAACAAGTCAGTCCTGTTCCTAGTCAGACAATCCAACCTCAAAGTAATTTAGAGAGTATCACCAATAAATTGGCCGAATTGTCGCTAATGGTCATTAAAAATAATACTAGCCAGAAGCAAGACTACAGGAAAAACGGGAACAAGAAGTACTATAATAATAACAAGGGAAGCAAAAATAAGGCACAAAATAACAAAAAAGGTGGTGAAAAAAATCAAAGTGGTTCTGGCAGAGTTTCAGTATGTGCCGCATGTTTTAAGCCAGGACACTCTGCACAAATTTGTTGGCAGCGTGAAAAGAAGACACGGATTTGGGAAACTAAAAACCGCGTCCCGGATCCAGAACAAAAGTCACAAAGGTCCGCGGACGCAAAAAGAAACAAAAAGGAAGCTCAACTTTCACCAAAAGGACCTGCCGCAACCGATTCAGCAATAATTTATGGTCAGTTGACAAACAACAAAAATAGGGAATTAGTGAGATATAATACCGACGAAAATAAATCTATGATCAATGTACGCATCGGTGATGAAATAATTCCTACTGTAATAGATCCAGCTAGTACAATTTCCATATGGTCTAGATCTCAAATACCAAAAAACTGTAAATTAATACCATACGTCACAAATGTCCGTGGTATTGCGGGGAGAATTGTTCAAATGAATTTTATTGCATTCATTAAATTCAAAATAGGGAACACTTCTTACTCACATTATTTTCGTATAATTGAGCAAGAATATATTGGACCCTTCATAGGTCAAGATCTTTTAAAGAGATTACAAGCAAAGTTGGACTTGGAAGAAAATATTATTTCCTTCTATAGAAAACAAGGAAACCGATACTACCACATGACGGAAATAAAGACACAGCAATTTCGCAAACTGTCATTCAACAAGTAAAGGAAAATATTTCTGCTGACGTCATAATTACAAAACATATCACTATACCAGCAAGAAGTTATTTCTTCCTTCCCGTTCATGTCGAAAACCTGAAAGAAAAACAGCAGTCAGCATATATATATATAT
>JAGDQP010018609.1:23550-36273 GCA_022664845.1 Lepisma saccharinum | reverse complement strand
GCAATTGTTGAACATTTGTTATACAAGAATAGCAACTGAAAATAAATGTTCTGAATTTATGTTTGATTTCAAATGTTGCAGAAGTGTGATCAATAATAGTACAATTAGCTTCTCACTTCCCCAAGTAACATAAATTTGACAGGTGTAAAATTTCCATAGTTATTGTCAGTTACCAGCTTACAAGAGTCGAAAAGGTTGAGAATAGACAACACGCACGTTCACTTCCAATTGCAGAATCGCAGAGTTTTTATAGTTACACTACTCTGTTCAATAGGAGAGTACGGTGAGGTAAGAAGAGTTGAATGATCTGACCATAACATAGTGTGTATAATATATTTGTACTACTAAGATTAATTTTCTCTCCCACAGGTTATGTATTCTTTGAACGTGACTTTACTTATTATTACTCGTTGGGACGTAATAACGCGAAGTTATACACTATCTCGGTCGATCCATTCGAGCTCTATCAGGTGGTTAGATTGGGAAGGATTCACACCGGATATTTGAGGTTAGGCCCTATATTGTGGATTCCATCGTTGTGTCGGATGTAGTGTTCGAAACTACATGTCTACAATTGTTTGGATTGAATCCTAACATGTAAATTATATTGAGCAATTTTTCCTAGTGTATTAATCTTGAAATTGGCAACCCTGCGCGAGTCGCTACCTCGGCCTTGTTTCGCGGTGAAGGCGATATATCGCTATTGTTTGGGTTTGTTGATTACATAGGAAGGTCGACTTTTGGTTGCTGCTGCGACATAGTACATTGTGGTTTAATCCGACATCGAAGAGCTTAGAATCAGGCTTAGTATAATTTATTAATATTATAAATAATAATACTTGAATTAAACAGTTAATTTGAAGAAAATTTTGGAACTAATTTGTCTTTGAGGAAAATAATACTCAGTCTCGTTGTTTTGCAAGAAGTTAAATGGCGATGCCGTTTGCATGGGGCTTTCTAAAGTATTATGGTAATTGAGTTGCATTTGTGAACTGGAACTTAAGAGGTATACACGTTCGGAGAGCACGTATACTAACACTTTATTTGAAAATGCAATTACTAATTAAAAAGTTTCTAATCAGAGTCATTACACAATATTCTCAGAAGTTCAATAACGTTTCTATTCATTTGGGCTGTAAAACTCTTATGCAAAACTAGCCTCCACCCGGTAAGAGAAATATTCACATCCCCAATAGTAAACGAGGTATCATACTCGAGTTAGATGGTTTCAATTTCTGTTACCCTTCCACAAGTAACTAACAGGTCCCCGCAGCAAACCCATTAGCATAAAAAGTGTCTTCCGTATCCACAATAGTATACGATGCATCGTACTCTAGTTTATACTTCCGACATTTTTGTATGCTAAATAATTCTTGGGGGTAACCTAACTTAATTTGTGAACTTTAAAAACAAGAAGTCCTGTTCACAGCATCAACGGCAGTTTAAACTAACTCGCAAAAATTCGAAGAGCAAAATAAAAAAAAAGCTAAGTCCCGAAGAATATATCTTCTCGCTCACTCGACGTAATCTATACATGAAAATGGTTAATTGATTAATCATATTGTGGGGAGTGATACTTATCAGCCATTACAGTCAAGCACACGAGAGTCCTGAGACGGCATAGCTATTATGTCACTGACAATGTGCTCCGTTAATTAATCCTAACACTAGACTATTCACTTGTGTCGGCAACCGGCAGGGGTCATTCGATAGGTGGAGCCTGAGACGGAAACACTGCAAGCCCCCTTCCTATGACATCAATGCACCGATAAACAACGTAACTCACAAGGAAAAGTCCACTCTTACCACTCAAGTAATATTGTTTTTGTGGCAGATGGAAAATAGCAGTTTTTTTCATACCATTCATATATTACTGCTAAAATTTCTACTTCTTATTAAGTCTATAAAGACTTCCAGATAATCTCCCCATTCAAGCCTTGGTTAGTGGGTGACATCACTGCTCGAAGTGGGGAAGGAGTACGAGGGGGCACGCCGTGCCCTTTACCTCTTTCTTTTGGATTTGGCGTAACCCTTACCATTTTTTATTAATGGAAGTTCAATGCCATTACTTTCAATAGGCAATCGCCACCACTAAATGCAAGCGTACCCTTACTTTTCTAACCCACTTCTCCAAGCGTGCACTTACCTTTTCTAACCCACTTCGGGCACTGCGTGAGCAGGGCGCGACTTAATCTTTATGTTGCTATGTGGGGGGATGAGCTCCTTAACTTGAGACTTTCATTACAGGTGTAAGGAATGGTGTATCAACAGCGGTAGAGAAGATTTTCTTGAACTTCCATCAAAATCCTTCAAAAACAAACGCGTATGTGCTGAACATTTTGAACGAACTTCATTTATGAATGATTGTTGAAATAGTCTTACACGTTTGGCAACACCCGTGATATACGCTTTTGAAGAATCAGTTAAAAATGAAAATTCACATGAAACTTCTGCAGAATTGACTCAGTGTAGTGAAGAAAACAAGATAGATGAGCCTAGTTCACCAATTCCCATCCTGAAGTTTAACAACATGAATGAAAACTGTGATAAAAGAAATTCGAAATGTGACACCTACGAAGAAGTGATTTCATAAAGTGAAGAAACAGAATGACTTGCTACGAAGAAAGAGAGCCAAAATATCATTATTAAAAATGAAACGACGACGAGTTTCTAGAAACGATTTGGTCAAAGAAATAGCACGTCATCTGACAGAGGTAGCTGCAATATTTTTTTCAGATGCAGATAATGCACAAGAAAGAACTCCTTGGAAGAAAGAACAGAAGGATCTGGCCCCCAGTTTATACTATAAAGCGCCAAATATGTATATATTTTTTAATAGTAATGGGTTTCAAGTTACCAAACGTTTCCATTGTAAGAAAATGGATTAATGACAATAATAGTAGACCAGGTATTTCAGGAGCAGTATTAAAAAACTTGAAAATTAGAGTAAACACAATGAACCACGGAGAGAGGAACTGCAGTCTATTAATGGACGAAATGAGTATAAGAAAGTGGCTCTCTTACGATGCAAAGACAGATCAGAGGGGTATGATTATCTGGGTCCCTTGGGTCGTTCAGAACAATTAGCAACACATGCTTTGGTATTCCTGGCTCGGGGATTATTTTGTAAGTGGAAACTCCCTATAACATATTTTCTATCTAGTGGTCCAACGAAGGCATGGAAACTACAAGAACTGATAATATATGTGGTTCGGGCTGTCACAGAAATAAGTTTAAATGTTAGAACAATAGTTTGTGATCAAGGTGCCGCAAATAGGCGTGCGTTGCGAAGCCTTGGTATGACCAAGAAAAACCTAGTATTGTCGTCAATGAAAAGAACATTTTTGTTATCTTTGATATCCCACACGTACTGTAATGAAATGTGTGAGAAATAACTTGATGGCTAAAGATTTTTTAATCGATAACCGTGTAGTATCATGGAGAAACGTAGTAAATTTATTTAAGCTTCAATCAACAACCGAATTCATTTCAGAAAATGAACGTGAGTCTTGCATTGCAAGTGTTTAGTCACACTGTTAGTTCTACTATGAAGACCGCTGTATCCACTGAAGAACTTCAAGAACCATCCGCTAATGACAGAGCAAACTTTCTCCTAAGAATGAATGATATTTATGATGCATGTAACAGTCGCACGACGAACTACTCCTCCCCATATAAACGCCCTCTTTCAACAAAATGGACAGAAGTTGATTTTATACATCACTCTTTAAATTGGATCTCAACCTGGAATGTTAAGAGAAGGAAGCAAAATTCCTTCCTGTGCTTTATTGGGTTCAAAATGACAATCAAGAGTATTCTTCTCTTGTGGAATGATCTAAAGAAAGAGAATATACAATTTCTATTAACATCGAGGTTAAATCAGGATCCTTTTGAGAACTTATTTTCAAATATTCGAGGAAGAGGGGTCTTTTGTATGAACCCCTCAGCGCAGATGTTCAGAAGGAACCTTCAGCACGTGATGGCCTTAAGCATTATTGCACCACCCGAGACATCAAATTGTAAATTTGATGATGACTTCACAATACAGATGCCAAATGTTGCGCAGGAAGATTGTTCAGAATCTCACCAAGAAGAAGAAGCAAATGCCACACACCAAGATCTCAGAGAAGAGGAGACACAGTTGAAGGAAGTGAAAATAAATTTAGAAAATCCTGATTTAGAAACTTGTTCTGGTGTATATGTCGCAGGATATCTTGCTTACAAGACAATTAAAAAGACTGGTTGTGAGCTATGTGGCACCTACGAGGCGCTATCCAAAATTCTCGGGACTGGTGCTGCCATCTGGAAAGTAGTAGTAGTAGATCATTGCACCGCTAGGTGGCGAAAGCTGCATACCTGATGAGTCAGTGTGCAGAGTGGCATTCAGCTGGGAGGACGTGTTGCGTGTCCACAGTGATTTCCGTAATACTCTGTGTTTGGTGTGTGGCGAATTTACGATGGATCCGCGAACAGAACAGCGCGTGTGTATCAAATTCTGTGCGAATCTCGGAAAAAGTGCTACGGAGACCCTTGCAATGATTCAACAAGTGTTTGGGGGACAGAGCATGAGCCGTACGCGTGTGTTTGAGTGGCATGCTCGGTTCAGGGCCGGCCGTACAGACGTCGAAGATGATGCTCACACAGGAAGGCCCGTTAGCAGCACAACGCCAGACAATGTTGCCAAACTTCAACAATTGGTTCGTGCAGATCGACGTCGATCCATTCAAGACCTTGTGGATGAAGTGGGTATTGGTTATGGGACATGTCAACGAATGTTGACTGTTGAATTGGGCATGCATCGTGTCGCCGCAAAATTTGTGCCAAGGATCTTGACTGCCGATCAGAAGACACAGCGTGTTGAAGTATGCACGGACCTTCGTCAGACCGCATCTGATGATCCAACCTTCTTGTCACGGGTTATCACTGGCGACGAGAGCTGGATTTACGGTTATGACCCAGAGACAAAGCAACAATCATCCCAGTGGAAGAGCCCGGGCTCTCCAAGACCCAAAAAAGCGAGACAGGTGAAGAGCATGATCATCGTTTTCTTTGATACCAATGGAATTGTGCACAAAGAATTCGTCCCACCCAACCAAACAGTGAATTCTGCGTACTACTGTGACGTTTTGCGACGGCTCCGTGAAAACGTGCGGCGACGACGGCCCGAACTTTGGCGTCAAGGGAACTGGCTGCTGCATCACGACAACGCGCCCTGTCACACGTCCTTGCTCACCAGGACCTTTTTGGCACAAAACAACATGGCGGTTGTACCCCACCCACCGTACTCGCCAGATTTGGCACCTTGCGACTTCGCGCTATTCCCAGAACTGAAACTCAAGTTGAAAGGCCGTCGGTTCGACACTCTAGAGAGGATTCAAGAAGCATCGCTGGCGGTGATAAACACCCTCAAAGAACAGGACTTCCAGAAAGTGTTTGACCAGTGGCAGAAGCGCTGGGACCGGTGTGTACGTGCGGATGGGAACTACTTCGAGGGTGATGGTGACCATTAGTCCAAAGGTAAGGTTTACAATAGATGGCAGCACCAGTCCCGAAAATTTTGGATAGCACCTCGTATCTGGTGAAAGACAGCAGAAACTCTGAAAACGATTATGAACTTCTTATTCATTGGAGAGCGTTCAAGTCCAAAGATGGTACAGCGCTAGGTAGCCTCTGTACCCCATCGGAAGCCATTCTAAAAATCATTAAAGTCCAAACTGAAGCGTTTGACAGAAATTACCCCAGTATGCGTCACAAAGAGGGTATTCTCTCAAAAGTGAAGGAAACAGTTGAAGCTGCTACCAAAGGAGACGACGTTACGTGGTTTACTGGACCATGTTCTGAACACAGATATACTTGCTACATAAGTTTCTAAAGCTCACGATACTCTATGATGCAAAGTAGTTCATGAACACAGTCAGAAGTAGTATAAGAATCGACAATCCATTGAAGAGGAAATCAGGAACCAAAATGAACGAGAAATTGAAACGTCTGAAGCACCTTGCAGTTAAGTTCAGAATTAACGGCGAATGGAAATATCATATTATCCAATAGAGGTAAGGCATCCAAGTGTTGCTTAGCATATAACTAAGTTGGTTCTTCGGCGCAAGATTGTAAGGTACAAATGATCTTACGTCCCTCTCCAACTTGATTTAAAAAAAAAAGAGGACCTCACAGAAGGTGGTGACGTTGACGTCGTTGTGAGGCTTTATACGAACATATCTACCTGTACCAGAGGAACAATGTGGATTCACTTCGCTTCCGTTTACAATATTCGCACCCCGGTAATGATGTTGTCACAACTTAAAATTTGTCGATTTTGAGTTATCTACATATTTGGACTCTTAAAACTACACACTATCCGGCAATACAACCCTCATAACCATATTTCTTCTACAAGCCACCTGAGAGCTCTATTGTCAGTATTCTACAACCCTAGTAAAATATCTGTATCCGTCCTCAATATTAGCACTACTTTATATAAACACAGTTTCACATACATGTAAAAATAACTTGATTTCACACCACACGTTGTATTCAGCGTATCATTCCACAGATTGGGTGAAACACTTTGTGGTGGTATGCACTCGTAGACGGGTGTTCCAATTTTGTGGGTTAATTTCTGCATGTAAATGGTAGTTAATAGCAAGATGGATAATACTTGGACACGCCTTTTAAGCTGGATTTCAAAATAAGAACACACTGCATTAACTCCGTCCTTAATTATGTTCACTGCTAATTAATGCTACAATAGCAGGTTAAAATATTAGTTGTTTTTTTTTTTTTCAGTACGTGGATATCCTTTGCAGCACATGTCACAACTCCCTCGACCTGCTTTATAGTATATGCAAATCATGCCATACCACACTGTTCATACAGTACTGCAAACTATTTTATTTTATCCTTACCTTATCTTGAACGAGAAAACGAACCCAACTTGTGCTATGAAATGGTTTGTGCTTATTACTAACATTTGCGGAACTGCATGTTGCACGGAAGAAGGTTGAACAGGCATGCATTATTTAATACCAGAAACTAGGTCGACAAGAACTACTGTCCGTTCAGTTTGAAATTGTAAGCAATTTCGTTATGTAGTTTAAATGAAATAAATTATATCCCAATTCATAGTCGTTAAAGGGGGTATTTTTGAAACTAAGCTTTGATTGGACATTGTGCAAACACAAATAGCTATATGGTTCTACATAGTCACATAAAAACTGTTAGATACTCTTGTTAAAGTTTGAAAGCAACAAAGTTCATGTTCCCAAGTTAATTCAGTAACAACATATTCACTTCTAATAGTAACAGAAGTAGCTCAATGAGATGAGCTTTCGACAGTAGACTGCAATCATATGCTAAGCAAAAGAAGTTCGTCAATGTTTTATTAAACAGGAAATATGTAGTGTTGCTTAAAAGTATTTTTACAATTGAGGGGTGCAAAAAAAAAAGTCTATGTGCTATTTTTTTTTTTTTAACATGGAACATACACTTTAGTTCGGGCATAAGCCTCAAGTGTTGTTCTCCATTTGTATACTTTATCAGGCTGTAACAGCTGCACTATAATTTGGTAGTTGTGATAAACGTACGTAACGATGAATTCTCTCATTTCTTTCAGGGTTGGCACTAAATCATTCTCAAATATGTGACGCAATTGTTGGCTTGTTTCCCACTGAGAATAAGGTTGGTGCTACTTTATGTAACTTCAATAAGCATTGTTGCACTCATATTAAAAAAAAAACTTACATTTGTTTCTTCAGGGATAACTTCCCAATGGATAAAAAAAAATCCTTTAAATGGTGTATCAACCTGAAATTTTCACAGAGAATGTAAAGCTAATTTATTAAGATTTTTTATTTTTTAGTTAACAAAAATTCCTACCCTAGCATCAAACGATTTTGCGTAAAATATATACGCACTTAAAAGAGCGATTCGAAATTCTCGTTCATTCATCCGCCATTTTGATTCAAGATGATGGTTCTTTAAAAATCGATTATTTGAATACGATTATGTAAGATATCTTTAAAATTAATGGCTCAAATTTAATCGAAGTTGAACGAATTATACGAGGGACTTGAAAGCATAATATTATCTTGCATACATCCGTCATCTTAACTGCGTCTTTTTTTTTTTTTCGTTAGATACTTGTCAACTTGAATTAGTTTCAATGTTCTATCATATGAATACCTGACTGCACCCTCTACTCTATTTTCAAAGATTGCTGTGACAAGATTTGTGGAAAACTACAACCAATTTACATGCCGGATGAAATAAAAGAAGAAGACTGGATGAACATAGCTAACACATTCAATGAACGTACCAATTTTCCCAACGTAATCGGAGCTCTTGACGGCAAACATATTCGACTAACAAAGCCAGATAATACAGGTTCATGATATTTCAGTTACAAGAAGTATTTTTCTCAAGTATTGAATTCATGGATAACAACAATACTGTATAGTTACTCAGACTAATTTTAACAATGCAACATACTTGTTGTAACTATACAGTATGGCCACAACAGCAATACAATATCGTACATTCAGCAATACGACATTTCTGTTATGGCCATGCTCTATAGTTGCAACAACTATGCTATATGGTTTCCCAGGTCACTTTTCAACAATACTATATAGCTGTTGTAACTATATAGTATGGTAAGATATACCATCAACCACAGTTAGTTCAACTATACAGTGTTGTATAATTACCTATAGTGCTATGGTAAACAATTTGTTTACCACACAACATTGTTCAATGTACTGTAATGATGACAATAATCCTATCAATATATATTGTCACAATGACTATACACGATCAGCAATACTTGTATGGTATCTGCAACCCATAGTATGGCTGTCCCAAAATCAACTATGAAAATTCGCTCTATATGGTTACTGTAACTATACTGTTTTTTAGCGTGCGTGATGAGCATTTCGGTTGCTGTCGGTTTAACTCGAGCTTTTGTTTGATTAAAACAAGGCTTATAGTCGGGAATGCATTGAAATTCCATCTACATCAAGTCAACAGTAATATGAGTGATGTGTAAAGTACCAAATATGATCAACGGTCAAGTTGTTTTCAAATGCGTTGTACTGTTTACAATTTATTTTCACTTTTGTCGGGCTTTCCTGACGTTCAGTATTTTAGAACTTTCGGTCCAAATGATTAAGCGAGCACTTTCTGATAGAACTCTGGATTTTATAATATTAGCTCAGTTGGTGAAGAGACAAACCAGAAGGTGCTTACATTAAAAAGTATACCGAAATATAATCATGGGAATTGAATTTACTTAAGGGCTTTATGTATCCAAGGCTCAGGCCAGGATAGAATGGGGGAGAGGACATTGGAAAGTAGTCGGCCAGGGTCTAGTTTGTAGGTACCATTCCGGCATTTGCAAGGTGACAGAAAATATCCTGGAAAAACCTCAGTCAGGATAGGAGCCCATTGGAATCTTTCCCAGGACCTTCCGATTATTAAGTCAACCAACTGAGCTACGGCCGCTCGGTCCGAAATCTAGTAAGAGAAAAGAGGTAACAGCTGCCGTTTAGATCGCGTACTGACCACTTTTTTTAATTGAAAATCCATCTAGCTGGCACTGGTCCCGCGTCACAGAATTTGTCCTTACATGGTGATTATCAAATTTGCCCTTCATTAAATACTGCTTTGTTTGCTAAAAGTGAGGGACTACTGAATTTCAAAAAATGAAATGATACATTTTGAATTTTTTTTTTTGCATTCAGCGTCCTTGTCAGGAAGGAGAAGTCCATAGTGGATCGTCGTCCAAAACCCAGCCCTCTACTTTCAAACGAAACGCCCATGAATGTTTGGGATCAATGTGCATCTGTGGGAAGAATTCCTCGTCAGGAAAAAATAACTTCGTTTGTTCCCAAAAAGCTATCAACGACATCAGCTATAAAATAATAATAATAATTATTATTATTGTTGTTGTTCACGAAAGATTTTCAACCTTTCAGTGTCGTAGAAGATGGTTTCAGAGAGTTTGTGGCGGCCCTCAACCCCTCTTTTGAACTTCCTTCCAGGCACGCAATTTCGAAAATATTAATACCGGCAGTTTATGAAGAATGTAAACAAAAGGTTAGAAGTGGATTACATAATGTGCGTGTTGCTTAACAACGGATTACTGGACATCAATGAACGCTGAAAGTTTTCTTTCGGTGACTGCACATTACATAAATGACGAGTTCGAAATGAAGTCAGTCCTTTTGCAATGTGCACAAACCCAGGGATCGCACAACAGCCAAAATATTGCTGCTGCACTAACGAAGGACAGTTCGGAATGGCATCTTGATGATAAAATCATGCTTACGGTGACTGATAATGCATCAAATATGAAAAGCGCTATTAAGGATTTACTTATGTGGAAGCACTTGGGGTGTTTTGCCCATACGTTAAATCTGATAGTGAAGAAAGGATTGGAGACAGCTAAAATGAAAGAACTTCTCGAAAAAGGTGAGAACAATTGTGTCCCATTTCAAAAGAAGTTGTAACTCTGGCGAAAAACTCAAAAAACTTTCAAACGAACAACATACGGAACTAACCGCTGAAACTTATCCATGATGTCCCTACTAGGTGGAATTTTACCTATTTAATGATTGAGCGATTTTGTTGAACTAGAAGATTCTATTAAAGCCATTATTGCATTAACAGACAAAGATCTACCCATCCTATCTAGCCACCAGTGGAAGGTCCTAAGAGAACTAACTCAAGTACTCAAACCCTTCCACTCAGTAACAGAAGCAGTAACTGGAGAAAAATATGCTTCCGCATCCATAGTAATTCCGCTAGCATAAGGCTTGCAAAGTGTATGTAATACATTGAAAGAAAAGAAGCAACTTAGCGAGGAAGTAAAGGAAGTCGTTACAGCACTGCGGAAAGAAGTCGAGGAGAGGTTAAAAAATTTCGAGAAAAGTAATACTTTAAAGATAGCTACTTTTCTCGATCCGCGTTTCAAAACCATCGCGTTTTCCAACAATGGAGTAGGAGATGGTGCTAAGAAGAAAGCTATGTCGTTGGTGGCTGCCCACATCGCCCCGGAATATGTCAGTAACTCTTCTACAGACAATCCCATGCAGGAAGTTGTAGCTGAAACAGACGAACTGTGTGTATGGAGTTCGTTTGATAAATCAGTCGCTTCGATCCAACCAAAGAAAGGTACACCAACATCTCCAATCTGAGTCTTCATGAGAGAGTCTTTTCGAAAGCAGGAATGCTCATCAGTGAACGAAGAAATAAATAAAAAGGGTGAGAAAGTCAATATGCTTATGTTCCTTAATTGCAACTCAAAGTTTGTACGACAATCTCAGCTTGTTTTCAAATATTTTAACAAAAATGTTACAGTTAATACACTGAGTACTGTTATTATGTTTTGAAAATTATTTATACAGTGAGTTATTTTTCTCTTAATATGTACAAGGGGTGCTAAAAAAAACGGGTTGGGTGCACTACGCGCAAACTACTTGACGGAATCAAATGAACGAAGTTATGTCATCTAGCTGCATCTCTGAGAACTACAGTGCAGCAAGGCGCGGAGCTCAGTGTTCGCCCGCACGAGCAACACGTGTCAGAGTCTGCAGCTGTCAGTGGTACATTTTGTGTCTGTGAAAAATGAAAAATTTGCAGGAGCAACGTGTGTGTGTTAAATTTTGTTTCAAGCTCGGGAAAAAAGCCACGAGACGTTCAATATGTTTCGTGAAGCCTTCGGTGATGAAACAATGAGTCGATCACAATATTTGGGGTGGTACATTCGGTTCAAAACTGGGAGAACTTCGACGGACGAAGATCTTCGAAATGGGCGACCGTCCACATCAACGGACGACGTAAAATGCGTGATTTGGTGCGGGCAAGTCGTCGATTAACAGTGAGAGAGCTAGCAGAAGAAGCTAACATTAGTGCCGGATCGTGTCACTCCAATTTCAACGAACAAATTGGGCATGCACCGCATAGCGTCAAAATTCGTGATGTTAGTAGCTTTTTTCGATTGGCAAGGCACAGTGCATTACGAATACGTCCCACGAGGACAAATAGTCAACAAGGAATTTTATGTGGAGGATGAAGAGGTTAAGGCGTGCAGTGATGCGGAAAAGGCCTGAGCTTTGGCGGAACCAAAACTGGACGCTACACCATGACAACGCGCGGGTTCACACCGCTTTACTTGTCACTGAATTTTTGACCAAAAACAAGACGACGGTGATCCCTCAGCCTCCCTACTACCCAGATTTGCCTCCGGCGGACTTTTTCCTCTTCTCAAAGCTGAAATCCACATTGAAAGGACGTCGGTTTGACACAATACTTACCAGAAAGGAGGAAAGCGCGTATGGGATAGAAAGACTGCGTGTATACATCCTCCATTCCGAAAGAAACCGAACTTTTGAAAACAAATAGTACCACTAGTGCCATCTGTTGTAATATTTTAGCGGTAGATGGCGTAGTCCCTCATTGACAACTGGTATAAATGTCATGACATTTGGATGCACGGCAACAAAGTTATTGCGTTTCAACTGTCAGTGTGTTGTGTACATCGGTCGGAAAATGAGTTTCAAACAACGAGCTGCAATTGAGTTTTGTGTTAAACTGGGTAAACCTTTTATTGAAACGCACCAAATGCTACAAAATGCATATGGTGATGAGTGTCTATCCCGTACGCAAGTTTACGAGTGGTTCAGGCGATTCAAATCGGGTAGAGAGACGCTGGATGATGACGAAAGA
>JAGDQP010018609.1:0-18239 GCA_022664845.1 Lepisma saccharinum | reverse complement strand
CTAACTAAGTTTCAAGAGCTTCTATTTTTTCTTTTTTTTTCTCCGGAAGTTTGGTTTTTAGCCTCACTCTTTTTCTTATAATTAGTTAAAAGTCTTCCGGACGAGGGTACGAGGCTAGAAGTGTAACGTGCTGTTTTGCCGACTGATCTTATTGGTTAGGATCTTTCCACAACCGCTGTGTGGGGAGTGGAAAGTTCGTTCTAGTTTGAGATATATGCTCCAGTTTGCACCTGGAGAGGGGCTCTCGCATTTTGACTCTTGGACTGACAAGTCATCGAGAAGAGCTTAGTTCTCTTCAGAGTCATCGTCGTTGTCTATAACTCCGTTACCATGTAGTTCATATCGAACCGGAGGAGCAAACCCGCTGGGACCCCTCGAGGCTCTGTCCTCATTAAGACTACATTGTCTATCTTTTAGCTACAAGGTATTTTTGTCGTATCAACATTTTGTCTAAACGCTAATTACGGAGATATACTTTTAATAGGTGATTTATTTTGTTGAGATCATTCACCGCGACCAATATTCGTAAGCGCATCGATAAGTATATTCTGTTCTCATCTGCCTGATATATTATTTTTTATTAAGTAATTGAAAGTTTTGTCGCTTGACCATTGGATTCTTTTAATTCGAGTTATTTGCTTTCGTCGGGATTAATAATTAGTTGTGCCTTATTGCCGAAGGATTTACGGTATGTAAGGACGGATTGTATTGTTGTTTAGTTATTAAGACCTGTATCAGTGGGCGCCTATGAAAGGTCAAGTGCAATTTCTCAAACACTTATGCCCAGTGATTAATTATTAGTGGTACAGGGTCTCGCCTTGAAGTGCGACCGACGAATAATCATGTTATTTTTAATTTAGTGTCAAGTGTTATTTAAGAATTACGCTAGATGTAATAATAATCTCTTGCATATTGTTTAAGTAGAAATAGACATGCTGACAATTTGAAGTTCGGTGGGGTCCGGAAACCTCACTCTAGTATGAGATCTCGAAGTCTCGGTAATAATGATTACTAATCCTAGTTAAGGCTATATTGAGTGAGTTTGATTTTAATCAATGTTTTAAATTCTTTTTGTTTGGAAAATAAATATTAACCTTAGAAATAAAATTAGTTTTGCAGCCATGAGTAGAAATTACTCAGGCAACGGTTGCAGAAGGCAGGAGTAATGTAGACTTACTAAAGGTACTCGAAGCCTGTATTTGTCTTAATTAGATTGCTTATTAAATATCTTAAGGGTAAAAAGTTCGCAGGCAAGAGGCAGATTGTCGTTCTACTCAGTATTATTTTTCCATTTTAACCAAAAAAGACCAGTCGGATTTATAAATCATAAACGTGTTAGTTAAATTAAAATCACGTAACAATATTCAAGAAGCTCTAACTATCTGATCCTATATTCAGTGTATAATTTAAAGTTAGCATTAATATGTTATCCAAAATTCATTCAGGACTTTGTTGTAAATAGTGTGTATATCATTTTCTTGCATTATATGGCCAGTTCTTTATCTAGTAAATCAATATATATATATCTATTCAAAGGGTTTTTAGTGTGTTGAAAAAGAATATAACCTCACCATAAAATTATTATTAAGTGGTAACCGCAAATCTTTTAAGGATCATAAATTCGTATTCTGAAAAGACCAAGTTCGTTCCCTGGAAGTTATGCAACCTGCAACATTCTGATGAATTAATCGGTTGTATACCTTTGCGGCGTTTCTCGGACGAGACGACGGATTTCTTATTTGCAGGTCTTTTGAGTTATTGGTTATGGAGGTAGCGGATGAAAGGTGAGAAATCTTCTGATTTACGTTTGATTATAACTTCGATTGTCTAATGCGATTTGAATGAATTCTATTTTTACCAATGTCGGTATAAGAACTTCGTATATTTATTTACAGCTCCATTTGGGTGGGAATAGACTTCTTGATAACCTATTCTTCATATTGATAGGTTTTAAAGTGAAAGCCAGACGCGTAAGTATGATGCTATTTTGAAAGAGACTAAAGTTACCAGAAGACGATTCTCTAAGAAAAGCTATGCATAAGAAGGAGATGTCATCTGGAGACTACTTCTTTTGGATAAATTGTGTCTCGGAGTTATATGTAAAGCCAAGCTTTATTATTATTATTATTATGTAATGATGGCATTCAAGGCTACGACATTAAGAGCGCAGTCGCATTTGACTCAATGATAGGTTAAATCACAGACTGTCGAAGCAGTCGGAAGTGATTCTAAAGTTTAATATATATATTATGAAACTAACCGTATCTTTACGGGCGGAACAGAGGCAAGGCTTGTGAATCAGCTTTGAGTGACCCGATTAAGCCTATCTTGTTCAGCGTGGGAAAATAGAAACTGTAGGCCCACGCGTCTGATTTTTTCCCCTATGACTTAGATAGCCAATCCAAGAATGTACACACGGGAAAAGGGCGGAGTAAATTATTTACACCTCCGACAAATTTTTGAGTCTACGTCATCTTTTCTTTCATTTTTTTTTTCCAGTCTGTTTTTTACCTCTAAATCGCGAGCAGTAGACGAGTTCAGTGTTGTGTTTTTGCTGAAGTTTGAGTAGCCCATCATGAATCGAAAGAAGTATTTTGCATACTATAAATGCTCCAGTCGTTGGAAGTATTTTGAGCCACTGAAAACGAGGAGTGTTTTCGCTAGGCTAAACCGTTGCGAAATCCATTACTTAGACTACAATTGCTCCTTACATTGACGAGGTGAAGAACAATCGACGGCGTCTTAAGTTTGACAAGTTTAAAAAATCATTTCAGCCGGAGGACGATACTCCGAGATGTTCTTTGTGTAGGCAGCCGTTTGATCCAAATCTTGCCGAGCTACGATCACTTGACGATCCATCAGGGTGAATTCCTCCCCAAGTGGCTATTACAGACATTCAGGGTTAGAATACCGTTTCCACTAAGAGACCGCGTGAAGAAGATAATTCGTCTGATAATCTCTCACTTGATGAGTTTTATTCGTTATATTTTCGGGGGTTAGTTAATAGACCTTCCGGAGACGAGGACGTTCTTAGCATTTATGCTGATGTAAGTCAGAGCACATCTACTGATGACATTGACTCTGATGCCGAATTTTCCGAGCGCTTCGACGCTCTAGTTTCTACATCTTTAAAAGAAAACTCTGATAATTCGGGGAATCTTCTTAGTAAGAGAGATTAGCCCAATATCATCTTTGAGCACAAGGACAGTTTGTGCATTAGAGCACATCTGATTACACGTATTGCCATCTCTTTCAAGAGTCCAATTATTTTTGTTTAACTATCATATGGTTCATTTGCTGTGTTCCAAGTTCACTGTTTCATTTTCTTAAAAGTTGATAATACTATCCCAGGTAACTTCAACTGTGGTGTTTCTCAGTCACACAGGATAAGAACGTAAGTACTTTTTTCTCAGCTTTAGAGAAACAAACAGCGATGCACTATTAGAGTATTTCTTAGGGATGTGTCTCGTGATTTCCACCATTTGCGTTCTCGGTTCGAATCCCGAACACGCTAATGTTTAGAGCATTACAGAAACTACGACTGGTAGAAGGAAGCATTCGCATTGTTTCGACTAGGCTTCCTGATACAAGGGAAATGATGGTGGCAATCATGTTACTACGTCCCGGTATAAAAAGTTAGTGATTTTTTTTCATTTGTATCTTTGCTGCAAGTGTCTCGATAAGCGACGTTTCGAGTGGGATTGTATTCCATGTCGAGTCGTTACGTATTCTTTGAAAATTAATTTGTCGCAGTATGCATGAGCTTCTCACCAAAGCCCAAGAAAGCGGAGAGATACAGTTTTTTTTTTTTTAATTTTTAGTGTTTTTAGACTCTCATAGTGTGTCGTGTCTTTCTCTTAGGCTCTAGGTTCTACTAAGGAGAGAACAAATGCAATCTAAAATTTAACTTCAGCCGACAGTTTCGTTTTTCGGACCTAAAACTCGAGAGTTAGCGGCCTTTCGCCATTGTAGGCTTGTTGGGAATTTGTTCTCTGCCAGTAACAGTAGACTCGTCATACTGGTTATGTCTGAAGAATCAAGGATTGTATCCAGTGGTGGCATTAAATTTTTCCGGAAGTTGGGGATTGTTCTTTGAAAGGAGATACAGACGCAGCATCCGAAGATGTAGCCATCCGAGAGAGAGAGAGAAGGGCTTCAGATCCATTCATAATTATACAGAGCAGGTTCTAGAGCTCTGTACCAAGGTAACTTTTATAACGAGAAATTATCAAAGATAACTGATGTTCTCATGTTCTCAGAAAGTAAATACGGCACGATTGATTGCCAAGCTTGTATTACTTATATCTAGAGAAATGAAGTATCTTTCTTTTTATAGAATTCTGTATTGCTAAGATACAAGCCAGAGACATTAAATTAGGCAGAAAATTATCTTTTCGTTGATAAAGTAGTCCGTTTCTGGATAAAATTATAATAATATTGCTATGTTAAAATAAATAGTTCTTTCAGAAAAGAAAAAAAAAATCGACAGTGCTCAGTTTTGAGTATCTCTTTAGAGTTTCTTTATAAAACAGGACACCGGAATTTAAATGAATTTGTAATTCTTAAAAATCTCATCAGCCGAACTCAGTAAATTTCGTCACTTTTGAAGTAAATGCTATAACGTTAGCAAAATGACAGAATTCTATGAATAACTTTATAATTATAATTCACAGTCTGCTTAGATATTTGCTCATTTTTGTATACAAAAATGAAACATATTGCATTTTTCAACTACAGACTTGGTTGGCAAATTTTCAAAGTGCCACCAACGAGGAATGTTTATGCAAGTGCGAGGCCATTACCCAATCCTCTAAGTGGGTTAAAATTAACTCTAAATATCGATGGTGAGAAAAACAATCGGCGTCGATTAAAGTTCGAAATGTTTAAGAAGCCAAGTCCGCCGGAGAATGAAATTCCTCGTTGCATACTGTGTAGACAGCCTTACGATCCAGTGTTTCAAGATCTGCAACGTTTCAACCAACCATCAAAAGGTCAACCGCTTCAGGTCGCAATCACAAACACACCGAGTTCGAACCCAGGACCCAGTAAACGTCCGCGGGAGGAAAGTGTTTCTCTTGACGAATTCTATTCGCAGTATATCCAAAAATTACCTACAAATACCTCTGAGATAGAAAATGACGTCATTAGTATTTATTGCGGAGTGGATGAACAAACATCTACATGTGACAAAGTCAGATAGTAAGTTTTCTAAACGCTTCGATAAACTCGTTTCTTCAAATGCATCCAAGTCAAAAGAAGATGCATCTGAGGCAACTACCTCAGCAAAGAGTGGTTAGCCTAAATTCTACGTATTGTTCGAAAACAGTTTTTGTGCATTCGAGCACAAACTGGCATCCTGCTGCCATTTCCCTTCGGGAAATTGGGCCACCGTTGGAGCAGCGAAGTATTGGTCCCGGAACTAATTCCGTAGAGCAGCCGGTAAAGCAGTTTCCAGGTCGTCTTGGTCATCAGGAGATCTAGGAGTGAAGGAACTCAAGTGGAAGAAGTACTATCCAGGAACTAATGAACTTTGGAACGGGAAAAAACATTAATCTAAATTATTTTTTTTTTGGCAGACGAACATTTATTTTTCTTGCGTGTGTCACCAATTTTTTTTTTTTTTGTGTGTGTGTGTGTGTGTGTGTGTGAGATATGTGTAAGTGATATTACCCAGAACTAAGGAACTGGATATCCATAAGTAAAAAACTTTACCAGATCCAATGGGATCACACAACACAATACACTAATTTTATATTTAGTTGTATAAAATCAACACAAACATTCTAAAAATTTCAGGTTTCTATCTTAATAGAACATTTTCTTCGAGATAAATAATATGAGGAATATAAATCAGTGAGGCAACAGAACACTAAACATTATTTCGCTTCACTGCAGTTTAACAATTTGTGCGCTTTCTTATTTTTTTGCGTGTGTTTCAATTTCAAAATGATGATAAATTTTGTGTATCTAATTTAAAATACTTAAAGACTAAGGGGATCATTAATTTAATCAAAATTCAGGAGGGTACTATGTAACAACCTTCGTCGTTACATTATGTAATTTTTTTTAAAAAATAGTTTTTTGAAGGAACATCCGCAACTCAAGCCAATATTAATTTTTGTATATTTTTTAAATTCAATATTTTAATTGGGAAATTCAGATATGTGAAAAAGGAGGAATTTCATATTAGCTTAGTTTTGTAAAAGAGAAATAAGTTTCGTTGTGTAAAAAAGAACCTCCTACATTAATCTTTTTGGAAGCTTATTGAAAGCAAGGTTACGCGAACCGACGAAGACTTCGCCACGTGTGGGGTCTTAGCCTCTATAGAATTGCTGGTTTTTATGTAATCACCGCCGAGAGTTTTAGCGAGGCTAAAATTTCCACATCTGTTAGTTTTACGAAGTCCTTCCTATTGGTTAATTTTCTATCTTCGTTGGGGAGGAGGAATTTAGAAGCCTCTCTTTCCGTTTCAATTATATGTTTGTGCTTCTGAAAGATTCGAGAAGTCCGCTGAATATCTTCGACTGAGTAACATCTCTCTAATAGCTTCTACAATACGCCTCGAATAGCCTCCGCGACGTAACGTTAAAGGCTGGAGGGTGCTCCGTCATGGCTCCCTCATTTGACAAAACCACTGTCGTATCCATCGCAATCTACTTTCCGCCATAATGTAATCTTCTCAAAATCGTAACAAGGCTCTAATATATATCATTTCAAAAATTCATGATCAATATCGTTGCCGAGCAAGCTTTCTAAAACATTCTGCTGTAATTTAATTTTATTCAAAACTTAACCTTTTTATTTTGTCCGTTTGTCGTTTCTAAGTTAGTCATCTTGTAGCGAGTCAAGTTTTTTTATCTAAATTAATGCTTCGTTTTTCAACGTCCCCGAGAATCTAAACTTCGGCGTTAAAATGTCAAGGTATGTAAAAAAAAGTATTAATTACTTTAAAGTAAAGCCTGTATTATTTTGTCTTTCTCTCATACTATCTTAAATAGCCCAGTGCTTTGATATTTCTTCCTTGCAATATATAATTAAAGTAAACAATTACGCATGGGAGCGATCGTCCACCGGAGTACAAATTAAAAATGAAACTACTCATTGAAAAGTTAATATACGGCATTGTGCCTGGGAGCAGCCTAAAGTTCCAT
This sequence comes from Lepisma saccharinum, assembly GCA_022664845.1. Lineage (NCBI taxonomy): Eukaryota > Metazoa > Arthropoda > Insecta > Zygentoma > Lepismatidae > Lepisma > Lepisma saccharinum. The sequence continues at coordinate 11,088 of JAGDQP010018609.1, read as the reverse complement.
CTTTTGAAAAATTAGAGAAAATTGTTTGTGAGCTTTCACTCACGTAAAGAGAGTGGGCGTCGTTAACATTAAAGTAAAGGCAGCCGCCGCTAATAAGTCATAATTACTAACAACGATACACGCTAGAGTTCGTATTTTTAAAAGGTAATTTCTTCAAAGTGTCTAATAACTTAATATAAAAGGAATTATGGTCAAAAAAATCTTAAATTCTCTTTTTTTTTATAAGCTTGTCTCTCTCTCTTATTCTATTGTTGTCTTTTCTAAGTAGAAAAACACGACATGGAAGCGTGTGTTCGCTAAGTCGAACAAATTATTGAATTTCTAGTAAACACCAATTTTTTCATTAAAGAATGGCGGGGGTCTGCGATCTCCATGGCATTAAAGCTAACTAACAATGTTGTTGTCAGCCTTATTTACCATAAAAGACAAGGCTGGTGAAGTAGCTAAAAGTATATCTCCAAAGGCCGTAACGTCTCTGTTTTCCAAGACTCCACTCATAAATCTCTATCTGATTTTAATTATTACATAACTCAATTCAGTGTTCTTTTGCTAAATAAAATCTTTTCCTCACACGCTGTGCGGGAAATGCAAAAAAGAAAGAAAAAAAAATCGGATAATTTCGGTTTATGAGTTAAAATTGTAAGTTGTTACTCAACCTAAAATAAATTCATGCCTAATCTATTCTAAATTCTTCTAACATTGCATAAAATAAGTTTACGTTGCAATATATCTCCGCCCAGCAGCTTTATACAAGTTGTCTGTGGTACCTTAATTCCCCGTTAATTAAAGTTCAAAAATAAAATGTAAATAAATAAATAAACTTAATAAGGTATCGTAAATTCTCGAAAACATTATGTTTTCCGTCCAATCCTTTAAAATAGCTTGTAACAATAAGCAAGTTACTGATTAAAAAAAATAATTTATTAATTTCTCTAATAAGTAAAAAAATATCAGGTTGTTGTTATTCTGTTTGTAAAACTTCCTAACAAAAATCTTTTTATGGCCAAGTTCGCAATCCTATATCTATATATCTAAAAAAAACTAAGCTTTAAACGTAAAAAGTAATTTATGTTGTTTATAGTATTAGTAATTGTAATCTTCGTATATATTTTTTTTCTTTTATAATAATAATTATCCCCAAATCCACTAAGTGTTTTTCGTTACATAATTTTAATTCCTTGAGGTTTTTCTCTCATAATAAAAAGGTCAATTGCTTTATAACTTAATAACGTTGTATATTAAGCAAAAAAAAATTCAACCACAAAGGAGCCCCTGGCATATATACCGTCCCGCTCCGGATTTTTAATGCGCCGGCTGTATACTTATACGGCGTTCAGCGTTAACTTCTAAGTATTAATTTCTTCAGGTATATTTATGTTTTAAAAGTTATTTTATTAGTTATATATTCGCCGCCGTTAGTGTCTGCAGTAAATTGTCTCGTTATTCTCTCAAATGCTTGCAATAGTAACACTGAGTAGGAAAGTTCTGCCGTAATTTTATTCTAATAAAATTAATTATCAAAGGAGGAGGGGAAATAATAATGTCCATCTCCGGTTTCTCTGTTATTTAATCTTGTTGCTCATATAAGTTCCCCAATAAAATCCCATCCCTGCATGTTCAAGTGCTAGTTTAAAACATCTTTCTCCAGTTAGGTTAAAATACTAATAGCTCCGCCAACTACTTATTAGGTCGTTAAAAATAACAATGAGTGGCGCCCATCTTTTTAATCAGTCGTCATACGAATCTATCCGGCAATTTTAAAGTTAAAAATGTCCCCAAAGACAGAGCTAAGACACTCGTAACAGCCGGGACTCGAAACCAAGGCGAAAACGTTTTGATATTCGGTTACTTCTATGGTTGATATGGGACAACCACTCAACCTGGTTTAGGTAAGGTAATTTCAGATATTTAAACTGAAATTCATAATTATTTTAAAGATTAAAATGTTAATTCATATTATAAACAATCAAATAATAAGTATTTATGAGAGTAATCGAGTTTCGGGTTGCATATCTATTTTAGAAGTTTCGTAGGTAGCTCAACAGATGTCGCTACTATTATACGTGTGTTTTCGAAGGTAAAACGTCGTTTCTTGTATATGGTTGACGATAATTTTGTATTGTAATAACAGCACTGGAATACAAAATGGCTAAATGATATGTTTTTATGTAATTGAGTGTTGATGTAAAGAAATTATTTCCTGTATAAATAAATATGTTGCAGTTCAATATTTTACCAAGGAGTTTAAGAAGCCATGTTGGGTTTGTTGATTCAGAGATCCTCATGTAGAGACAATTCTTTTTAATAAATCATTTTTAAATAGCTATTTGTTTTTTTCTTCGTCTTCAGCTCGGAGAATCATTGGCAGAACTTCTGGTAGCTGAAAAGCTCCGAAGCTTCTGTTAATAATTTGCTTTAAGACCTGTACGTCAAGTTGGTGTAGCCCACACTACGGCGTAGACTTGGGGCACTACAGTTGGTCTTCAAGTTAGTTTCCGTTGTTTAAGCAAAGCCCATGTATCGGATCCAAACAGACATATTTAAGATGTGTAGGTTCTTCCAATGAACGAACATTCTATTAATTAGCCGCACAGCGAATACAGATTGTGACTAAGTATATCCAGTGATAAGAAGGAAGGCCTTTTACATGGTGAAAGGCGAGACATATTTTTAGATACGGGCTCAAGCGACAAATTAATCAATCTGGAAACTGCTCGTTTATTAAAAGAAAAGGGTTCGAAGTCCTTTAATAGGTAAACCAGATTGAAGTTGGCAGTAGGAGATATTATCTCTAATGAACAAATTGACGTTGAGTTTTTTTTTTTTTTTTTTTTTTTTTTTTAAGAAGCGAAAATTTACGCAAAGATTTTTAGTAGTTTCTTCACTAGTCCGTGAAATTATTTTTGGTAGACAAGTGTTGGGCACTTTAGGAATAATAATTTCTGTACAAGATGCAGAGTGGTCTTTCTCTGACGAGACGAGAATAACGTACTTCGTTTCGAAGTTTAACGACCTCCGCAAAAAGAATAGCTCTGCGTGGAGTGATACAGACAAACATGTGCATTCTGTATACAAAGGAAAGAAGATGACAAACAAGCCAGGTCCTTCTTCACGAAAAATAGGGGGGGGGGGAGAGTAAGAAAAAGGCACCTGAAGAAGATAATTCCAGTGGGAATCCTCCCGCGCAAACAAGTTCTCTGAGTGAAGAGAAGGAAACTGGGGGGAAGGGGGAAGAAGAGCGGTCGAGGAAAGAAATTCCGTAGAAGAAGAAAATTATCCAATGAAGTGAAGAAAACAAAGAATGGGTCAGCTAATAACGACCTTTAGGGCAACTTTGTTTCTTATGCCCAAGATGCTAGTACTTTTTTAGGGGAAGAAACGAATGTTTGGGAGCTAAAAAAGAACAGAAAAAAAACATTCAACACTCGGGAACCGTTAATAAATTGTACCATTTTCGGTGGCCCATCCCAACTTTTTATTGATGGCGGCAGAACCGTCAATTTCCATTAGAATTACAACTGTTGTGCAATGTCGATAGGATAAAAAATAATCTGAAGAGAGAGGGTCTTGTTAACAATGTGCAGTCCTCATCTGCGGATCTGAACCAGACTTCCCAAGTACCGGCTATACCTAGGGAAATTTGGGAGGATACACCGCTCCTTACGTTAGCAGAAGTGAGAGACATTACAAACATCCGTAGCTACTACTACTAACAGTGTTGCCAGTTGTTCACAACAAGGTCTGGATGGGAATCGAAACCCGATCATCGAGGAAAAGGAACTGCTGCAGCCAAGCGGAAATCAAACTGAAGGTGGATCCAAGACTGCCAAGTATTCCTAAACCGAATGTTAAATCAGAAACAACCGTGCGTGAAGGAGTGCCAGATGATCAATTACTTAATCAAGTTTTAAACAGCGAGATGTCGGAAAATGAGGATGTTCTAGTTATTGATCTTGAGTGTACAGACGTTTTCACACCAGTTAAGGCTCCGGAAATTAAATTATTACAAACATTCTGACCCCAACGAACACTATAGACGATACAAAAATTGTCGAAATAAAGTGACTACATGAAATAAATGGTACAGGTAAAGTACTCCAAAAATGAGATTCTCTCTCATTTTTTACCTCAGAGAGAGATAAATAAATGTAAGAGAGTAAATAATTTCCTCCTTACTAATTTCATTGTAATTAATTATTATGTAAAGTATGAATGTATCATGTATGTGTAATCTTGCGCAAGATTAGTATGAATAATTCAGTTTCTTAACGTTGTAAATTGAAAAACATGTGTGTATCGTTTGTATTTTATCATATCAGTAACTTGTATTTTTCTTCCTACGTTTTTTTTTCTGTTTACAGGAGAACTTTTTTTCTTTTGTTAACCCTTCAATGCATCGCGTAGCAAATATGCTACAATTTAATATTTGCCCCGTCATTAAACTTGTTATAGAAATATTGCTTGCGAGGTCGTTGTTGTAGTTTTGATACACTCCTAACAATAGAAAAAAAATTCCACGACTGTCACTAGATGTCAAACCTGTCACTGACAAATATATTTGTAGGATTGATCAACGTGACTGCCACGGAGCACAATTTGTAGTTTTTCCTGACGGTAAAAAGTTATTAATTTGAAAAAGGAAAAATATACAGTTGTCAAGGAGTGTTACCAGATTATTGCTGCGTAATATAAACAATTTAGGGCAGTTAGTTTTTTCTGTGCAGGCAGAAAACCACTTGTAGCATATGTGCTACACCGTGCATATTCCGTCAAGAATCTCTCCCTGTTATTCTTTGTTTGAACGATGAGACTTCGTCGTGCTCTGAAAGAAGATGACATTGAGAAAGTCCTTCTCTTAATACCGTTTGAAACTGACGATGACTTACAACTCTCCGATAATGATCCAGATTTTGATATACAAAAACTTATTTCCCAGAGGGAGTTTGACACTGACAGTGAATTTTCAGTGGAGGAACCTGATCAATTCTCTCAGTGCGTTCAGCATACCGAATCAGATAGTGCTGTACGTGATCCTAGAGATGAAATACCTACACAGGAACAACCTTCGTCGGATAAACCATACCAGGTATGTACAATTGCGTAGAGTTTTATTTATGGCCTGTAGTCTCATTAGTCAGAAAGCGATAGAGAAAAGAATAATGTTGAAGGTAACGGCCATGGCCGTAGCTCAGGGACTGCTTCAGCATTCGCTTGGTGCGGATGGTTATGATGGAAAACCTGAGTCAGGATAGTAGCCATTGTCTTGAAACCTGCGTTCTACCGATTGTCTATTCGAGTCCACCTGGACCAGAAGGGAGCTGAGTAAGACGGTATGTTGTCAAATGTGTTTTGATCAGGTGTTTACTGTTTTCTTGTTAGAACCCACACTCAGTAGATGAATATGCATGCCGGTGAACTTAGATCAGGTGGTAAATAAATCCGTGTTTTATCATTGTCTAGTTAATGTGAATGGTTTCCTTTTGTTCTAATCTTTCCCTTGCTTCATTTACAGCAGCTCAAATTTTCTAACCGGCTAGAAAATATGTATGACTTATAGTAGTTTGGTGGATTATATGTTTATGTACGTATGTATGTGTGTTTTCTGTTGTGTCAATATAGTGCTTGAGTGCAATGTAAGTGTAGATTTCCTAAATACATGCATTTCTGGGCAAAGTAATGCTAAATGGTTCTTATAAACCTCATGCCTCAAGAAGTGGAGTGACATTATTTTTTATTGTTTCAGGTACTCACAGCTCCTGGAAAAGGACCAGACTTGTCTCCATCAACTTCTGTAGGAGTGGCCACGTACGTTCCCATCACGAGGAGTGAGAAAAGAACTCACATTCTGCGGAAGAACAAGGCACTATCTCTGAACCCAGAACAAAAAGCGTTTCATGGGTCATCCACCCTACCAGGAGACATATTATCATTGGATACTGTAACGATTTTCCTTAATAAACTCCCTGCGCTTCTGTTACGCGCATAGATGCTTGTTTGTTTCCGCGCCTTCTATCGTGCTGCCATCTGCAGCCTAGGTAGTCAACTAATCGCATGTTGGCGTCAGCTGAATTGCACGGTAAGTCTGGAGCAGGAGGTCGAATCCTCCCTCTTTAATTTTCTAGAAAAAAAAAACCTTCTACTTAGAAAAGTGCCATTGAAGTATGTGTGGTAATGTATAATCTATTTTTTCATATTTATTTGTAAGTAGTTACGTATTGCAGTAATTATTGGAATTGTACCCGGAAATAGATGTGCACGTGAATTTGAAAGTGGAATCGAACCCGTGATTGCATGCCTCGTAACGTCGCCATCTTACGTACGTAATTACATTTCGTGTATCTTGTATTTTGTTAATATCTATTTAGTTATTGGAATTAGTAATGTTATGTAATGGAATCGTGTTATTTTTATGATCTGAGAAACTTAAAGAAATTATTTCGTGGATCTTTGTCTCTTAACGAAACTGTAACTTCGAGTCATTGGCTTTGTTCCGAATGCTGCAACTGTATTTTATACAGATATTGTGGAAGATTTTTCTAGTTAAATTTCTTTGGATTATATTCTGTGCTTTTGTTGGCAGCTTGTAATGTGCTAAATGCTGCTCGGTAAGAATTAATCGCTTTAATGAAATATTGTAATGAGAAAATACACGCCAATGTAGGACTAATTAATGGGGATTGTAACCTATTTAGATCTATCTTTGTTTTTCTAACGCTAAATTCCCCTTGGTCAAACGGAGTAGAAGTGGTAGTTGTGGTTTTACTCAACTGAGTACATGCACACGAGTTAACAATCTTTGTGAACTTTTCATCTTCGTTCGTGGTAATGAAGGAGACACGTGGTCAATTTTCATGAAATTTTTTTTTTCCTGCAGTTAGAATTTGCATGCTTCGTAAGCTACGTTCGTGTAATGAAATATAACACACATACTGGCACTAATTTGTTATGTATTAAATGTTATGATTGAAATTAATTGTAAAGGTTTGGTAAGTTTGTTAATGAACGTTATTTTTAATGGAATCTTTTGGAAGAATTTGCACTACATTATAATAAACATTTTGTTATTTAAATTGGAATTCCTGACTAAATCTTTGAAAAACCAAGCAGTCCTCAAGTTTATTAAATACTTTTTATTTGCTGGTCTTAACAGTTGCAACAGTTGAAATCTTATCTAAAATCCTAGAAAGGGCACATGCCAATGCTCTAGTATGCTTAGTGGTACGCAGTGGGTGGATTGAAATATTGCCTTGTACATTTAGCTGCCAAGTTGTCAGGTGTCTGGATTGGGTGATGGGTGGAAGTTATATTTTGTCCGGTACCTTACCCAGGTGCAGGTCGGCTTGTGTTGACAGTGCAAGGTGGTATTTCCTACTCATTTATTTCGGGGGGCAAATTATTAAATTACTTCCTGAATACTGTGTATACACGGCCGCCGTGCCGTTGCAATACTCCATTTCAGTTTTTCAAGTATTTTTTTCACAGATGAAATACTGAATAAAATTGTCGATGAAACTCTTCTTTACAGTGCGCAAAAAGATCCAAGTAAAGTGTGTAACGTAAATGCGCAAGATATCAACAAGTATATTGGGATATGTTTATTTTCATCTCTTGTGACTGTTCCAAATGTTCGAGATTACTGGAGCAACACGTTAGGAATTTCCAAAGTTAGTGAAGTAATGGCAGTGAATGCTTTCGAAACAATTCGTCGATACTTACACTTCAACGATAATGCCACCACGTTGCCAATTTATGATGTTAGACATGATCGCTTACACAAAATCCGACCATTTATTGATAAACTGAGAGAACGATTTTTGTCAGTGCCTATGGAAGATCGCTTGAGTGTAGATGAACAGATATGTGCCACAAAAGCTCGGCATCATCTGAAGCAATATGTGCCAAGTAAACCACACAAGTGGGGATATAAGAATTTCATTTTAAGTGGTGTTTCAGGTTTTGCGTACGATTTTGAAGTGTATACTGGTTCTGAAAATAGGGACAATGGTGAACCAGATTTCGGTGCTGCAAGCAACATTGTTGTGCGTTTGAGTAGACATATTCCGTCAAATCTAAACCACAAATTATACTTTGATAATTATTTCACTTCTGTGCCCCTAGCAGTGTACCTACATAAAAAAGGGATTCAAGTGTTTGGCACTGTTAGAAGGAACAGAATACCGGACTCTAAGTTACCATCTGAAGAAGAATTGAAAAACGAGGAAAGAGGTAAGTTCAGGGAGCTTGTAGCCGATACTGAAGGAGTAGATGTTTCATGTGTTATTTCGAAAGATAAAAAATATGTTGTTCTTCTCTCTACCTATGCAGGCAGCTTACCAACACATGAGGTGGAAAGATATGACAGAAAAGCCAAGAAGGAAGTAGCAGTTCAATGTCCCGATGTGGTAAGAGAATATAATATGCATATGGGTGGGGTGGACACTTTGGACAGTATAATGGCACGTCACAGAATAACTTTCCGATCCAAAAAGTGGTACTTTAGACTGTTCTATCACTTCTTAGATATGACGGTTGCTCTATCGGCGTGCAAATGAGCAGAAAACTGACGCTTCAAAGCGCATGACACTCAAGGACTTCAAAGCAGAGGTTGCTTATTGTTTGTTAACAATTGGTCACAGGAGGCTAAAGAGGGGAAGGCCATCCTCCGAAATTGAGACAGAAATACGGAAGAAGAAACACAAAGGACCAGCATCATACGTGCCACCTTCTGATGTCAGACGCGATGGTATTGACCACTGGCCGAATTGGATGAACACAAGGCAACGTTGTAAGCTTTCAAAGTGCAATGCCTTCAATTTTGTTAAGTGTACAAAATGTGGCGTTGCTCTTTGCTTCAACAAGTCCAGAAACTGCTTCACATCATTCCACGTACAGAAAGACGACTTATAAAAAGTGAGATGTTACTATTTCTGAATGTCTTCTGCATTTGAGACATTTTTACAAGTATAAAAGTTTAGGTATGAGGGTACAAGAGTAACAGTATTTGCTTGTCTGGAACATTATTGAAAATAACTGTATTTCAACACAAAGGGTGTTGTAGTTTGATAACTTTAGAGCAATATATTTGTCTATTTGCGATTAAGACAGGGAGATACCTAACCAAGGTTCATGCACATTGTAGCAAATATGATACAACAATAAAATTTCAATTTTCGGGGTTATTTGAGGGTTTTGAATTTTTTTTTAGTATTTTTTCCATTCATGTCTTCCCAATACCACCAATATATATTTTTTTCGATAGGAAAGAAAAAAACATGCATTGGAGGGTTAATGGGTGGAATTCGAACACCAACCGGAGCGGAAAAAAGAGTAATTATGTGCCACATTGGGAACGAAAATGGGTTTCTGGAAGGTGTAGAGTTACATTTTAATGGACAGAAAGGGGGGGTCCGATTATCATTCGGAAATGAACGCGAAAGATTATGAGGAATGGTTCAGAAAAGCAATTGAGAGTCTTCCGACAAAATCAGCCATTCTCATTGACCAAGCTCCATATCATACAATGATAAATCCGGAGACAAGAAACCAATCCATGAGCTGGAAAAAGGCAAGCATCATTCAGTGGCTTCAAAGTAATAATATTCTTGTTCCGCCAAATGCGTCGTCATATAATGATCTTACAAAGGCAGGATTAATTGAACATGCCACGCCGTATTTTAAACCAAGGGAATTACTTCTCGACAGTATATTACGTACTTTACCTGGCAAGGAAATCAAGCTCTTGTGGTTGCCCGTTGCACACTGCGAATTTAACGCAATTGAACTTATTTGAGCAAACGTGAAATATAAAGTAGCGGACAAAAACAAAACTTTTAAAGTAGCTGACGTCTTGCGATTGTGCACCGCACCTGTACGAAGTGTGCCCTCTACTGTGTGGAAGAATGCAGTGGAACATGTGCGTAAGCTGGAAAAGGTGTATACTGATAGAGCCCATTATCTTGAAGTACAGACGGAGCCATTGTTGATAAATCTCCAAGAAGATAGCAGCAGCAGCAACTACTGCAGCGATGAGGCAACAAGTGATGAAAGTGACTGAGGTAAGTAGATGTGTGTCTCTGTTGAATTCTACATTCATAGGATGCATAATAATCTTAAAGCTTCTGTCCGATATGTATTTAACCTGTTATGATAGAGACGTGAAAAACAAAAGGCGGATCTGACTGTATTGTTGGTGCCATCTCGGTATTCTTCTGGCGAGGCAAAGAGTAACTCACTCATGATATCAAACCTAGGATTTGAACAAGTGTGTTTCGATTGTGATTTGAGAAGACAGCGCCTAATATCAGATATACCTCTGCCTGCACATAATTGCCTGAAATACGCATTTCCTGAGGTGGTAGAATATCCTTTCATTCATTCAGTTCAGCTGCGTCCGAAGTTCGAAGCCAGCTTGAAGACTGTTTTAGGATAGAAATGGTGTTTCCCACGGTAGTGATGATCACTTGCGTTGGTGATTCCTATTGTAGTCGTAACCCCATTTGGGATAAAAATCGTTAGGGTACATTTCTCGTGGATGATTTACCAATTTCTTGAAACTTATATTGTGGAACGTGTTACGTGTACCAAAAGAACCAGGAACTGAGTCGATAAAATTACTTGTTAGACTGGGTTGTAGTGCGTCATTAGTTCACAGCCTTTGAGTGAATTAACCACATACTGTAGTAGCCCCCGCTTGGGTATGCCTGAACTCGACATGAATACAATTAATTGTATCTTATGTTATATTTAAGTTTGCATACACTATTTATTTTACTTCTGGTTTGCTTTTACATTAGAACCCGTCAGATTTTACTTCAGTATTAACACTTGCCAGTAATGCTGTATCTCTCTTAACAAAGTCATGAAATTCCTGACAACTGTGATCAAAATTAATGAAACTTGAATTTCTGATTGTATCAGAGTTGCTGAACATTATTTATTCCTATCTTTTCTCCATTTATTTTTAAGAACTGAAAAATCTCTTTCAACAAATTCATTTGAAGTAGGAACACTTAAAACATAAGATATCAATCAACATCAGCATATTTGGAACATCAAAAAAAAACTTTGAATTCACATTATAGTTTCGAT
>JAGDQP010018608.1:25943-36273 GCA_022664845.1 Lepisma saccharinum | reverse complement strand
ACAGGCAAGCGGACGACAAAGGTCTTGAGTAGACGCCCACATACATAGACAAGGATACTGCAGCGCCACACGTGAACAGTTTACTAAACTACTTACTACCAGTTTCGTATTATGTATGGGTTCTGGTCTAGGATATCAGGTGAAGTTTCGTAATTTCTGAAAATCTTTTCTGTTTTCTCCTTGGAAAATAATAAAATAGATAAACTAGATCCGAAGGCATGCAATATATGCCTTGCATTCATGGAGAATACGCCGCTGGTTAATCTGATGAGAGAAAGAGTGCGCGTACTAGACTTTAAATTATATTTTTAACTGTAAAGCTTTACCAATATCACTTCAAAACCTGTGGCAATTTATAATTTTTATAGTGATCTTTGTAGCATGTACTGACTTTTCGATAATAAGATAAAGATAAAATGAATTTTATGATAGGTAACAGCATCTGACTTTTCGAAGAACGTTAGCTTTTTGGGTCGCTGATATTTCTGTCATGGGTTTTGTTGCTGCGTTTATGTGATGCATTTTTTGGTCGTTGTTCTGCTGTCGCGGTTTTTATCTATGGCTGTTTCTGGCTGTAGCTGTTTTTATGCGTCGAGGGCTTTTTGCGTCGCTATTTTTGCCTGTCATTCTTTTCGTGCGTCGGGAATTTTAAGTACCAGTTTTTGACTGTCGCTGTTATTGTGCGTCGCGGTTTTTGTCTGTTGTGGTCATTTGCCTGTCGCGGTTTTGGTTTGTCGGTTTTTGTGTGTCACTGTTATTGTCTGTCGCTGTGTTTGGTTCTTGCTATTCTTGTTTGTCGCGGCTTTTTTCGTTGCTATTTTTGTCTGCTGCTGTCTTCGTATGTCGCTGTTTCGGTGAGTCGGGGTACTGGAGTTGCTGTTTTGTGAGCCCCGATTTTGACGTCGCGGTTATTACTAGTCGCGGTTTTTAGATCACTGTATTGTTTGTCGCGGGTTTTGAATCGCTGTTTTTGACTGTCGCTGTTTTGTGCGTGGCGGGTTTTGCCTGTCACAGTCTTTTACCTGTCGCTGTTTCGGTATGTCGGGGTGTTGGATCGCTGAGCCGCGATTTTGAAGTCGCGGTTATGAGGTCGCTGAATTGTCTGTCACGGTTTTAATCGTCACTGTTTTTGCCTGTCGCTGTTTGTGTGTCTCGCGGTTTTCGTCTGTCAACGGTTTTGCGTGTCGGGGATTTTCACTCTCTATTTCAAATTTTAAATTTTTGACTGTCGCGGATTTGGATGTCACTGTTTTTGCTTGTTGCTGCTTTTGGATGTCGCTGTTCTTGTGCAAAGCGGATTTTGTATGTCGTTGTTTTTGTCTGTCTCGATTATGGTCTGTCGCTGATTTTGCCTATCGCGGATTTTGGTTCTTCCTGTTTCCGTACATCGCTGTTTTGGTGCGTCAGGGAGTTAGGGTTGCTGTCGTGAGCCGCGATTTTGACGTCGCAGTTATTACTAGTCGTGGTTTTGGGGTCGCTGTATTTTTTCGTGAATTTTGCCTGTCGCTGTTTTTGTGTGTCATTGTTTTGTCTGGCGTGGTTTTTTGATGTCGCTATTTTTTTGCTTTGCGATTTTTGTGCTTCGCGGTTTGCGACTGTCGCTGTTTTTGCCTATCGCGGTTTCGGTTTGATGCAGTTTTGTGCGTCGCGGTTTTTGCCTGTCGCTCTTTTTGTGCGTTGCGATTTCTGCCTGTGCTCTTTTTGTGCGTTGAGAATTTTGAGTCGCTTTCTTTGACTGTCGCTGTTTTGTGTGTTGCGGTTTTTGTCTGTCGCGGTCTTTTGTCTGTTACTGTTTTCGCGTGTCACTGATTTTGTGCATCGGGGTTTTTGTGTCGCTGTTTTTGTTTGTCGTTGTGTTTATGCGTCGCGGTTCTTGTCTGTCGTGGATTTTCCCTGTCGCGGTTTTTGCCTGTCACTCTTTTCGGTTATTGACTGTCGCGGTTTTCGTATGTCGCTATTTTGTCTGTCATGGTTTTCCCATGTCGCGGTTTTTGCCTTTCGGAGTTTCTATATATTACTGTTTATGCCTGTCACTGTTTTTGCATGTCGCTGTTTTTCCCTGTTGCGTTTTTTGAGTTACTGTTTTGTGAGTCGCGGTTTAGGCGTCGCAGTTTTTGTCGTTAGCTATTTTAAACCGTCGCTGTTTTTGTACGTCGCAGTTTTGTGCGTCGCGGTTTTTGTTTAACTGTTTTGCCATCGCTGTTTCGTCGGTACACCCATACATAGGACTAAGGAATAATTTTTCGATTTCTATTATACATTCATACACATAATATTTTGGTAAAATTTTGAGGTCTCTGTGTTGACGAATAAATCTAAGAGTTATTATAATAATTTTCTTGCAGTTTATCCAGAAACGCATATCACTGAAGCGAAATAAATAACTTAAATTGGAATAACTGAAACAAGTAAATTTACTCATGCAATCCCTCACAGTTTAGTTTAGTTCATGTTTTACGTTGGAGTGAAACACTTATCACAAAAGCCGAAGCTAGAATTAAAAGGGTTGCGATAAAATTGAGTCCTTCTAACATTATTCGTTAGAAATGAAATTTACAAAATCGCGTTCTTTCTTCTGAATATATAGTTGTTCCATCGGTTATAACATTTTGGGTTTTGATGATATTAACAATGAAACTATTATATAAAAGCAGTTGCTTTATTGTATACTATTGTGTAGAAATAACTTATATGACTAATTACGTTGAACAAGAGAAGAAATATTGGCTTCTTTATACAAATTATTTTAATTATACGTAATATTCAGAGATTTTCAATATCGCATGAATTCTATTCTTGGTAAATCTTTTACTTAGAAATCTTGCTTTCATTAAGTATAGGTAGTGAAATTTAAACGAAATAAGCAGTTATTAAAGTTTTTGGTGCACAAATTAGGTATAAATTAAAATTTGCTTCCATTGTTTGGTCCTCGCAAACTCAAGAAAGCACTATTAAAATTGAAAAAATGTAATTGATTTTTTTTAAATATGATGGTTTGTTTAAAAGTGTATTTATCCACAATTTGCACCGCACGCCACACTAAGAATTCATTTAATGTTCTATTTTGAGACAGGAGGAGACATTTACATACAATATTTTCTCTTCGCAAAACCATGAGTGGTAAAATAGACTCACCTTACCTATTCTCAAAATTATTTTTTATGTTCCCTGTAGCAAAGTTAGGCGAAGAGAACTATTCTTAAAAATTCATGGCAGAACAGAATTTGGTGAACTAAAAAATGTGCAACTTATTCAACACTATGTTAAATCTAATTAAGGAACTGGTGTAATTTTTAGTATGAATCAATTCTGAAAGCAATTATTAACACAAGTTATGAGTTAATTATATTTTATACTTACTTCAATGTGTATATGCCTTTTTTTTTTTTTTTTGTTATTCGCTTTATGCATTGAATATCCATCGACTTCGTTTCATTATGTATCTGAGCACAATTGATGTATTTGTATTTGGCAATTGAGTTAATCTTGTTTAAGAACTTGTTTATATATGGATAGAGCACTGTAATTAGCTATCAGCCCATTGTGTTCTCATAAATTAATATAATATTTAAGTAATTGCAAATACGCTATTTGGATAATGATTTGGTTTCTTTCTTCCAAAATATAAAATTAAAGAAACTCTACCTCCTCGGTAGGGAAAAAGGTTGGCCTCTATGGATGTGAGACCCTGACTACAGGGAAAATAGGGAAAGAAAGATTGGAAGCCTTTAAATAAGGATACCTTTGACGAATGCTGAGAATAGAGTGGATATATCGAGTTAGCATTGGAGGTATTCTAAACCAGCTCGATGAGCGGAAAGGACTTCTGCAAGACTTCCAACTGAGGTGACTCAAAACGGTAGGACATATTGCAAGACACTAGAGGTTTCAGAAAATATATATTGTGGACAGCAACGTTGAAGAAAAAGGCCAAGGTGGAATTACAACACTTATATTTTAAAACAGTAGTTGATTTTATTATTTGTGAATATTTTTCAATTTAAAACTTAATTGCCACATTATTTTTTTCAGGATAATAGTCCTTTTACAAATTTGATAATTTATTATTTGCTGCAAGTGCTCTTATAGTTCTTCCAAGCTAACAAAAACCCATGTGTCTATCGTTTCCAGCTCTGCATGATGTTATATTGAAAAGTCATACCTTCCCATGCGTTTGTAAAAGGAAGCGTTTGTTTTATTTCTTTGCATGAAATAGTGAAATGACTTATTAAATATTACAGGAGATTTTCCCCCGTATTTTATTATATGTAAATGGATACTCTATTAACACCCCATCAGTTTACCTTTTCTAAAAAATAGACGAAAGTCGTGGAGTTGGAAGCCGCAATGCATGATCTGAGGTGGGGTTGATCAATTTTCTATGAGTATATTTCTATTTGTGGGTACATAATTGTTTATAAACTGGAAACCGGAAAATCAAGGTAGTACCAATTCACCAGCTACAAATTATCATTTTTATTAACCAGTAACTTCTATGTAACTTTTATTAACTACGCGACTCATAAGTCCTGCGTTAGCTCGTTTTACTTAAATTTACGGATACTAGAAAGGGAGGCTAGCAATATTCCATATTATGAGTAAATATTGTTTGTAGATTTATCTACAGAATTAGTTGTCCCAAATGAATGACCAGAGTAACACACAATGTAAGCCTCGATAAGACAGAGATGATCATATTGCTTGTCGCGCTGCAAGAACCTAAATTAGCTTAGAGCAGAAACTATTGACATTGTAGCGGTCAACACAGCTCGAGGACCGTACCTTCATTATTTTATATTTCACGCTGTCTTACGACATTCTACGCATTTTGAATGGGATATAATTAACAAAAAAGAAACTGTCGCAAGATAAGAAAGAGGTAGAGCGTTAATGCAGCTTAAACTCTCGCGTTCTGTGTTATGCCTTGATGAGAGTGATAACACTATCAACAGAAATTCCTCAGCTTATAATCAATTCTTGTAGCATTATACAAAGTCAAATTGATAAACTAATGAGATAAGGAAAAGTTAAAACAATTAAAGTACATTTATTAATAATATATTATTATCAATTAAAAAAAGACTTTTCAAGAATATGAATAAAAAAAGGGGCTGGAAATTTTATGTAAAATTTAATTGAATGACAGGTTAACTTATGTGTATGGCAATTGGCAAACTCGGATTCAGAATCACTAGTGCTGATTAAAGCAACT
This sequence comes from Lepisma saccharinum, assembly GCA_022664845.1. Taxonomy (NCBI): domain Eukaryota; kingdom Metazoa; phylum Arthropoda; class Insecta; order Zygentoma; family Lepismatidae; genus Lepisma; species Lepisma saccharinum. Next base: position 31,061 of record JAGDQP010018608.1, on the reverse strand, counting down.
GTTAAGTTTTCCGCTGTTCACCTTTAAAATTCATTTTTGCACTGAGGTCAAGAAGAGAAACTGCAGCTTAAAATATATTACAAAACAAACGTAGTTAATAATTTGTTCATGAATCAACACTAAAAAGTGCTTATTTTTAGCTTACATTCATTTTGTCTGTATATGTAGGCAATGTATTCATACAACACTTTTTAATAGTCTGGCAATAGCATATATACGTATATATTCATAGCCAATCATAAAAGTTATACAATATATGATACACAACATTTTCCTTATAACACTGAAAAACGAGCTGTAGATATCTGACATGATATTTACTTTTTCTAATGCAATTTGTCATACGGAATTCAAATCTGAAAACCGTTTTGCTCTATCACCTCAGGTCTTTAAAATATCGCCCAACTTTTATAATTTACGCTACACCCATTTTAAAATTCCAAGCGGCCGTGCACAGATATGTGAGCTTATGCGCTGATTAATGCAAAGGCAAGCTTGGATAAATGTTTTCTCCCAAAACAGTTCTTAATATAAACCTATAGGGCACATATTGTCAATTTGTATTCGTGTTAACAACGGATATCCAGTGTCCGAATTACCACGGAAATAGGGGGAAATCCCCCTCTGTGGAACTGGATGTCTCCCAAAATGTTTTCAATTTCCCCATGTAAATGTTCTGGGATGTACACTTTATCCCCCCTGTAAAATGCCTTTCATTCGCACCTTTATCACGTGTCATCAAGCAATATTGGTGATTTAACAAGAAACAAACGCCAGTATCTATTTTATTTCTTTGTGTACCCGTTTGAAGTGGAACTACGGAAATTTAAACTACTGTGCTGGCAACAGTAGTCACAGTCTTGGCGACGAACTTAAGCTAGAAGTGAATTTGGATCCCATGAAAATTGAATACTACAGATGTCGTAAAGGTACGTACCACGCTGAAAAATGTTTCTTCTTATTTTACTGCCAGTGCACGAAAGTTAAAACAAAATCTGGAGCTATATAGCAGAAAAACAACTGTCTTTATAACGTCATTGTGATTGCTTCTTTGTCGGAAATTTGTCATTGTTCTTGAAATTTATTACAAAAGAAACAACCAAGCGCTGGTAAAAAGCACTAAATTTGCATGTTTTCTGTATTGTATGTTGTAAAGAAGTATAGTTTTCCCACTAGCTGTATTGAGACATCCCACTAACGCATACGTAAATGATGTGACATTAGTAAATATTTTCCCACTAAAGTATATCCCAAATCCACAAGATGTAGTGGGAGAAACCACTAAGGAGGCAACACTGCAAATCTACCCCAAATCCAGTTTTTAACTTCTTGTAATTTTGCTGCCTCTTTTAACTTAAAATTTAGGAGTACAAGAAGAAGCGTTATGTAAGTGTAGAATGGTTGAAACGTGAAAGAAAGTTGCAAGAAGTTAAAAACACAATTTGTGCTATACTTAGGTGAAAAAAGCAGACCAGTAAAGAGTTTTCTTACGCAATGTTGTCATCCTATGTTAAAGCATGCTTTTAGATGGAATAGGAGCAGAGTTTCATACTTCCTATATATGAACAGTACCAAGATGTGTTGCTATATTTGAGAACATTACACATTCGTTTTGTTGTTGGATAACGTAAGTATAGAAGCCACGCATGTGGTCATTTTTAATTCCAGGAAACCTAGGTTTCTAAAAATGTTTTTACATGGGATGAGTTGTGCAGGCAGAGCCATCCAGATTCAAATTTATTCTTATATATTTAGGTTGGAAATTTAATGAAACATTGTTTGCATTTTTTTTTTTAGTTGGAATATGGGCACAACCCATACTTCTATATATGTACGGTACATAAATGTGTTTCTATATTTAAAAACATTTCACATTATAGTGTATGAAGACAACAGTAAAAGAATTGCCTTGTCCATTTTGGGCCAAATTGAGATAAGAGAGCTCCATTTGCTCTTTGAAGGATCTTTCAAACAAACTATCATGAGTGAAGATAACTATCATAGTCTATCTATTATAAACAAATAGTATATACGTGATACTAATTACGCACTTTTAAAACGCTCTCCTGTAAAACCAAGAAAGTTGACAAAGAAGCTTGCTTTTTCTGTTATCTTCAAGTATAAATACATTTTCAACAAACGAGTCATAAATCTAAAGAAATTAGCAATGGATAAAAATATAAAATGACATTTTCCTTAAACGCAACTACGCAATTACATTTTCCCGCGAAATATGCGCATTTCCATAGTCATTCGCATGTGCGTTGTTTGTATACGAACAAATACGACACCTCTCTGCAGTGAGTCTAAATATTACTCTCTCGTAGCCATTCGGTACTATTAAAGTTAATCCAGTTGCCTTCCTCAATAACATATATTATTACCTGTATTTCCAATATTTTTTACGCGAATATATCCAATGCGTTCGGTAAACAACTTCCAAATATACGTTTTGATTTACTCAAAATAGTTTTTCATATAACTGCAAGTAATCCTGTACACACCATGATTGAGAGGATTTCTGAAATATGTTTATATTCTGTCAATATCGAGGTGGTTTTCTTACTTGTATTAAGTGATATGTGTATGTTTTCTTGTACTTTTATTTTCTTAAGGGCTGAACATAAGATATTTCAGACACCCCATTCTTTCTCAATTTGGACGTATACAGACCACTACTAGATGCGGTAAAGGCTATTTTGATCAAACGCCTAGTGATGATAGATCTCAATTTGAGGTAAAAAAAAGAGGACACAAGCATTGTAGTCAGTGCAAATCTCTCTGTGGAACAAAGAGTAAATTTTACATGATACAAATATCTTAAAAATCAGTAATTAGTTAAAATGCAAATAAGATTTTAATTCTAAATTAACTACGTATATAACTTGAAACATAACAATACAATGTGAAAATATCATTTATGATCAGAACTATACATATGGCAACTATAGAATACGCAACTACATTTCTGTACCTGAGTGCCAGGAAACACCTAAATCACAAATCCTTGGTTTCGAGATAAAGAAAATAATACTTCCTTTCACGTAGAAACTAATGGACAAACTACACACTAGCTTACTTTTCACATGATTTAACATGTTTACAACAAGAATCAAGCAACCATTATGTGATGCCTTCCGAACACTGTACAAAACTGCATTAATCACGTTCTGGCCAAAATTGGACTTACGCTCTTCTGGCTCTCAGGTACAGACTTGACATATTAATTACTGGGTTAACGACACTGAATCTTGACAATGTACGCTTTTAACATGGAAAGGACGAAAGGATTCTGTAGCATTTGGAAGCGGAAGAACATTTTATAGTATTAAAAACATTCATAATAAAGAATGTATAATCACGGCATTGAAAGAGAATATAAAGCAGTTTTCTCTTAACTAGACGCGAGGAAAACAAATACAATACACACACAAACTGTTATTCTGAATGTGAATTATTTATGATCTACAAATATTTTTTCGTTAGATTTGTACTTTTTTTTAGCAGTTTAACTATAATAATATTAATGCGAAAACATACCATACTAGAACAATTGTACCATCCTATGTCTAAAGAGAATATCTTTGAAGAAATGAGGGTCACAAGAACTGTGCTTAGAAAGAGGGTATATCCGCAAAGAAAGAAAACATCTGTGCCGCGTCTAATGTATCATGGAACAACTAAGGAAAGATTATTTGAATCTGGTCCCACAAAATGCTGAAAGAGGTACTATTACTAAAACCGTTAACACGTCAAAATGTTTGCAAAGGTCTGTAGTTTTAAAATTAGTGCTTTGACTGATTTCATAAGTTCTTTTAAAGTAAGAAAAGCTTGGTTGGCACTGTGGAAACCTACATACTTCATGTGATGTTACTGTAATATTACTAAAACACATACAATTTTCTATCTTGGTCCAGGTTAATTACTTTAAATCTATGTTCTTAAGACCGTATCTTCATTTGTTATTGGAATAACCTAACACAAAATGTACACTTCAAATCAATCTAAACACTTTAGACAGTCTGATTCCTCATTCTAATGCCAAAACTATGAACGTACTGAACGTTACCTTTGAGATGAAAGGTACTTTTGTGGCTTCACATACATGTTTTAAGAATTGAAAATAAGTCCGAACGGAATACTTGTCACATACATTACATTGTTACTACGTATGAGACATCAGTATCCAGAAACTGAACCTACTTCAAAATGTTAAATTTTACTCGTTCGAAATTTTGGCATTGACTTGACTTTATAGCCCTACGTGTTGCATTTATGATCATTACGATTCCCATAGTAAGGAAAAATAGGCTAAAATAACACAACCGTGATAATGACAGATCAGCCTTTTACAGAAACATGTGCAAACCACAGTGAAATGATTAACATTGCAGTGCGTATTAACTGACAACTGTGATTGTCTAAATACCGAAAAATATACGTGCATCAATATTTGGCATGTTAATTATAATCTTCATATCTGAAATTCTTCTAGAGAATTCAAGTGAGAACAAACCTTCTGAGAAAATAAAGTCTTTCTAAGTAGTTTTTGCACTAGATATGTTGAAAGAAGAAATATGTCGTTTTAAGTTAGTTTCTCTCACATGATACATAAATATTTATATTAATGAATTATTCTACGATAGAGAGATATTTGAGGAAGAAAGGAGTGCCAGAGATATAGGTAAGGATAATCCAAGATATGTATACAGGAGCTAGAACTCAGGTAAGTAGTAGTATGGGATTAACACACCAGTTCCTTATTATGGTTGAATTACACCAAGGCCTGCGTCTCTTCAACATAGTCATAGATGTTGGAAAAGTGAGGTTGCCAGAAGAACAATTCAATAAAGTGAAATTTTTAAATATTTAGGTTCATCGTTACTGCGAATGGTGATTTGAACTTGGAAATAACACAGAGAATGGAAGATGGATGGCGAAATTGGAAGAAATATGTTACGTTATCTGCGACAGCAGAATTACGGTGAGGAATAAAGGAATGGAACTCACAAAACAGAGGTTAGACCAGCAATGATGTACGAAACAGAAACATGGTAAATAAAGAAAGTACAGAAAAAATATTGGATGTTACCGAAATAAGAATGCTACGCTGGATAT
>JAGDQP010018608.1:0-20186 GCA_022664845.1 Lepisma saccharinum | reverse complement strand
AAGAATACTTTTGTAAATTTTAAGAAACCGTTTTTTACAATGCAAACATATGGACAGGACAGGAAATTCTTGTCGACCTGGGAGGAGTTTGACCCATAATGGTCCAAGTCAGCTGTCATAATTACAGACTCAATCTATTATTAAAAGAACATGTCAAAATTCACAAATTTGAACTGAACGTGCAAACAAAATTACGTATTTTTTTTTTGCATACGAAAAGAAAATATGGAGATGTGTATATTTAATCAAAAGGAAACTAAGATTCTCGTCAATATCTCTTTTTTTAACAGACTTGACATGTATCTCTATGATTCTCAACCACCATATAACTATTATACAACACGTATGAAATTCGGCCTGAACTTAATTTGAAAGTAATCAAGGAATTAAATAACATATAATCTTACCCTTTATTAAAACACATCCCTATTGTGTTTAATACTTTAATTTACTATGCGTCACTAAATCGAAATACAAATTTCCATCTCACCCGGATTACTTGTGACAATAGATAAAGAATAATGTATAAAATACCCGACGGGTCTGTTTTGCTATCTCATAAATATACCATGAAATCATGTTCTTTGGTCAACCCTAACCTTTTCACATCCACTATGTTACATAGTAATTATGTCGTAATTCATATTTATAGTTTTCATTTCTAATAAACAGTCTCCAAGCTAATTTTTCCAGACGTTATAAAACAAAATATTCTGTATGCAAAAATAGTATAAATAGACTGATTCTTTAAATAAATCACTAATATAAAAGTAAAGACGTCCTTAAAATTAAGGAAATATTGCATTCCTTCTGCACCGGGAATCTTAATTACAGATATATAATTATTTTATTTTACCTAATACACCTAAATTAAAGTTCATTTGTAATCATCCATTAACTGGAGCGGACATAAAATCTTATTTTAGGTAAAATTATAAGCCTATATGCAACTGTGCTGTAAAATGGCATTGGCATGATTTTTTACCTTTAGGTTAGTATGCCAAACTGTGTTAAGACACATGTTTTAATTTTTTATTACACACGCACAAACACATTTCTAGACATACATACTTGTTGAAGGAATGCCCAATTAAGATGACATAAAAGTGTCTTCCGTCACGTTCGTATGTATGTGTTCCGTTTTCGATGCTCGCAAACGATTATGGAGAAACTACTGGCATTTTTGTCGCTAGTGACAAAGCTTATTCTAGCGACAAATACATTTCCGCACCAATTACCCATATATACACGTTTGATGTAAATGGTAGCACATCTTTTATGAAAGTTTGTAGGTTTCGTGGTCATCATCTACCGTGACTTCTTCGACGCACTTCACGGACTATGAACTTTCGGAAGGAGTTTTTGTTTTTCATGGCAACTCTTTTCCTATTTTACCTCTATTTCTTTCAATGTACGTAGTGTACATGTGTATAAGTACAACAACGTGATTTTCTTTGTTTCAAAACTAAATTTCTGAAAGCACCCAACACTCTTAAATAGACGTGTTAAATTGGTCAGCGTTACCTTATTATAAAGTTCGCTGTCACGCATTGATTAGATTATAGTCTTCTAGCATATTTGGGAGACGCACCTTGTGCTAAGGGATATATGAACTAAATAACTACATAGAAGAAAGAGTGCACTATACGATTTATATAATACTTCCATTTGGATCAAAATATTTTTCACTGATATTCACAAAATATTTTTCACAATTTTGAATTAACTATACAATACGTACTGTACAATAAATTTCAGTGGTAACATACTACCTATGCAGTAAAAATATTCTGGTCTAAATGATCCGATTATGATGGTTCAACTATTCATTTCAGAGAAATGGGTTTAAATGCAGGTTTAAATTAATGAATCCTGGTTTCATTAGGATAGAATGTCGTGATATTACCTGGAACAGACTAAAGTCGCAGTCTTCCCTATTCCTTCTCCTAGAACAAAGTAAGACTTAATGGTCTAAACTGAAGATGCTCTGAAGGACGTACGAAACTACAAACTTTTGAATGATTGTGTATATGTCGGTACTCCTTAACTCTCAAATCCCTATAAATTTTCCCATAGTACTGTTAGCACACATAAAATTCATTTTATCTTTATCTCACCCAATAAACTTCCAACATGAAGTTCATCAAATCACTATTCCTTTGAACATTAACGGTTATGAAACAGTCAGAAATATTAATAATGTTGAACTGCTTAGTGTAAGCTAGAAAGCTACAAAAATATAAAGATTCATGCCCGTAGGTTGCCCTGAGCCTAACCTGCTCAAAGGCCATAAATAAAAATTCAATTCATGCAGGTAAGAAGACACACTTTAGACAGGTTAGTGCGCGGTTTATTGATATGCACGGATGAGATCTGATAGGCGTTTTTGTAATGAGCAACAGTGAAACACATTTACAGATTTTTTTTCTTTTATATACGAAACATTAAGTTCACCAAAACTTATCTCTCTGACGAGATGTTTATTAAATGCAAAGTATAGGAAATGATTTGTATACTTAAACTTCTCATGTAATAACAGAATGCAATTGGAAATGTAACCTCAAATTATGCTCTCATTTTATTACTTTAAACATGAAGATTAATTACTCAACATCTAGCAAAACTCAATGAAGGATACAAGGAAAAGAAAAATATGTAACAGTTCTACACACTTGTCGCTTAACAATAATAGATTATTTCGTCGTACTCGAATATCCTTGAACGATATCCTTTTCAACAAAATAGCAAACAAACAATACACTAACTTAAATAAACCATTTCATTTAGATATTTGTATTATTTGACCCAAAAATTAGAAAAAAAAAATGTATCATGTTGTGCATTTTAAATTCTTTCCTTTGCTATAAGCACAAAGACGCAATAAACTTACTTTCCCACATAATGTCAAAGAGTATGTATGTATCAGTTGATCAATACACTTTATAAACATACTTTATTTATGCATTAATGTTCTGAGTGTAATTATTTGTATACAAATTTGAGAATAGGCGTAACTTATATATTGTATTTGGGTTACGGGTTAAGAGTACATTGCCAGCCTTCCTCGATCTTTTTTGAGAGGACAAGTTAAGTTTGTTGCATTGATTTTATAAATGCATGCAGAATGCTCTTTACTATCGGCAATATGACTTGATTTTCGTTTTCTATTTCATTGACAAAATCAGCAGTTTCCAATAACGAGCAAAAAAAAAACTTTGCCACTTTGTTTACATATTTTTGAACTAATAAATAAGTTAATGTCAGTCCGAGCATCTACTCCAAATTTTATAATAAAATTATATCAAAATCTTTCCAATAGTTTTTTACTCTTCAATTTTATAATTGGCTTCAGTTTGCACATTCAGCGTCTAGCTAGTGAAATAATATCTACTAGAAAATGGTTAAATTTTTATTTTGTAACGAAACATTCATTTAAAAGAAAAATCCCACATGGAAATTGCAACAGCCCTAGTTTCCTTTTAAAAAAAAGTAATTATGCTATATTTTGAGAGAGGTAAAAGAACGGAATAATATTCTAACAAACTCGTTAAATTCTGTGATGTTAGCTTAAGCGAGCAAAGCGTTGCGAACCAAAACAAAAGAGAAACATTTGGAAAGATGATAATGATGTATATAAAATGAAAACAATAAGAGTCTAATTCTCGAATATTTTTACTAAAATGATATACAAAGGAATTTGAATGAGCGCAAATTAGGATAAATATTTTTAAATTAGCTGATTTACCCACCCATTGGTGTGGGATGAATAAAATATGTTGGCAACAGTCATTGGGACTGTCACCAATCAACTTTGTTAGGGTGTTTGTTACTCAAGATAACCTTTGTTAATGAATTGATAGTAATTCCAAATTTGAACACACGGAGGTAGTCAACCCGTCGAACAACAATGAAGTGTGGGTTGACACGTGCTTTGCTTTTAAATTTTCCATTGTTGTCACCCCGCCACTGGAATTAAGTGGACAATTAGATGGTCGATTATCTCTGAACATAATTTAAGAATCAAAGTGATATGATAACTTCCCAGTATAGCCCAATGTCTGGTCACGTGCGAAAAATCATTATTATCGGTCAATCCATTTTTGCGTGATAATAACGCCAACATAGTCACTTTCAATTTTATATATAGAGGTTTAAGGGTGTCACTACATTAAAAAAAAACCTTCTCTAATTTCAACCTGCCCACGAACCTTCACTTCGAATTTTAGCTTTCTAACCCAACAGAAACTGCATTTGGAACACCCGGGATTAATGGCGTACTTAAAAGTGTAATTGTATTTGTAAATTGTTCTTATAATCCCGATTTACACGAATGTTCACTCGGGTGTATTGGGATACTTCACGGTGTTATTTGGGTCGTTTTCGATGTAGTTGCATTTTCAAAACTATTCATGTTGATTACAATCTTCCCACGAAGCCCAGCGGTGTACTTGATATTTAGTGTGCTCAATGGTGTTATTGGGATATTAATGATGTAATTGTACTTTGTTTTCCTCTATACTTCCAATGTGCACATGAGTCGCCGTGGCTCAGACGGAAGTGCGTCTGACTACGAATTGGGCGGCCCGGGTTCAAATCCCTGGAAACTTTTCTCGCAGTGTTCCTATGCCTGGCTCTCTGAGGTGCACTCAGCCTTCTATCAAATTGAGTACCAGAGTGTCCTTGGTACCCGTGGGTACCTTGGGAAGGTAAAGGCTGTCGAGCGTGGTGGGACTGACCACCGCACCTCACTTAGTACCGTAGATCAAGAAAATGTGGAGTGCTACCTCCACTTCCCCCATGCGCCGTTTTTTTTTAACTTTACCTTCTAATGTGCACACGAAGCTTGATACCGGAAAGCAAATTAATTTTTCTAGCGCAACGGAAAGTACATTCTCGCTACCCGGAGGAATTGAGTTCTTAAGGGTGTAATTACATTTTTAAAACCTTTTCTGTCATTCTGCGCTTCTAACGAATATGCTTGCCAAATTTCAGCATTTCTCCAACGTGAAGTGCATTTTCGATACCCGCGGGTATTGGGGTGCTTAACGTTGTTATTGGGGCACTTAACGAAGTAACTACAGTTTAAAATTTTGGCGGTAATTCCAACCTGTCCACGAATGTTCATGTCGAATTTCAGCTTTCCAGCCCTAAGGAGTGCAGCATTGAGGTGCTTAAAATTTTTCTTGAAGTACTTAGCGGGGTAATGGGATTTTTTTTGTTTCCCTGTATTTCCAACGTTTCTGTGAATCCTGAGGATGAATTTCAACTCTCTGTTTGATTTTCGGTGGTTGCAGGGTGTTACTGGAGTACTTTGGGGTATATTAGCAAATTTTGGATATATTTTACGAAATTCCAACCTGACAGCGAATCTTTATCCCGAATTTTAGCTTTCTAGTCTAACGAAAAGTGCGTTAGAAATTATGTTCATTCCCTGTTGAAAGGGGCGACTTTTAATATTGTCATTAATGTTCTTTGTCCTAAGGGATAATACGTTAGCCAAATTAAATTTTCTAAGTTTAACAATTTTCGAGTTATCCTATTCCTCCTCTTAAGAGGTGTTCGTCCCTCAGCCCTCAGGAGTGTCGAACCGCTTCTAATATATTAAAATGAAGAATTTTCATGCCAAATATCACATTTCTAGTTCAAGAGGTTTCCGAATTACACCTTCACCCCACCCCGTTTCACTCCCTTTGGGGATGGTGGCAATCTTTCAAGGTCATAGATAGTCCTTCTAAGTCCTAAGAAACATGAGTGCTAAATTTTGTTCGAATCCGTCATAGGATGTTGAAGTGTATTGCGTTCAAACAAACACACAGACTTTTAATTACACGCTTTATATTAACTTGCTCTGTAATCATCTCTGGTACAAATCTTGTCATTGATTCTAACTCATTTCCCATCATTATATTTCTTTGAAATTTTGTAAAATTGCTTGCTTCCGATGACAATACAATATTTAATCATTAGATATACGATAGATTAATCCAGTTAAATGTAATTAATTAATTAATTGGAATTTATCCTTAAATGCACACAACGCCGCATCTATAGTGTGAAGTTTGGGTTGCCTATCTCGCAGCGAGTTTAATATTTATCTATTATAAAAAGGATTTCTTAAAAATCACGCATTTTTTAACTAAAGAGTAAAAAAAATAATAAATTGAATTAATCTTATGAATCGGAAAATAAAAGCGTAGGTGCTCTTGCTTACCTTATCATGAAATCATATCTAAGAGCACCCGCGCTTTTATTTTCCGATTCATAAGATTAATTCAATTTATTACTTTTTACTTTTAGTCCATCTTAAAAAAGCGTGTTTTTAAAATCCTTTTTTTATTTTTTTTTATATAATATAGCAGATAATTCGTATTGGTTGGTAACATTAACAGTATCACTACTACTACCATTATTCCAACAACTATTATTTTAACTATTACAGTACTACTAATTCTGTTATTACGGCAACAACTACTACAACTACAACCATTGCTACTATTGCAAAAACTACTTTTGGGGCATTAGGCGAGGGTCTCCAAGGTCACGGGTTGAAACTCGTTTGGGGCATTGTTTGTGGATTTTACTAACCATTGAACTCATATAATCGTGACGGGCCGAAGTCCAAGTTACAGACATAGCCCATACAAAATTAAGTTTAGCAAAGTTTTTTTTAGTAAAACTATTATTATTTTTATAATTATTATTACAAACCTAATACTAATACTTTATAACCACTATTACTTTTACTGCTTTTATTATAGTTTTAGACATTTAATATAAATATTCCTGATTTGCAAGAATCCAAATTTGAATATAAAATTTGTAAACTATTTATTTAATTTACATTATTAATCGAAATTAAAAATGGTAACAATTTATTTATTTATTTGTTATTAACAACGAATTGAATATTAATTAAGGTGTTTCGGGAATACATAAGGGCATATTTGCACATATCAGATTTTTCACGAAATTTTGACGTGACAAACGAAACTTCATGCCAAATTTCAGCACTGTAGGCCAATGGGAAGTGCCTTAGAAGCTCCCAGATGTACAGACAGACACAGAAATTAGGGATTTTATATTTATGTAGATAGATAGATAAGGTTTAGTCAAATTTGTGTACAACAGAGAGTAGATCCCCTTATAGAATTGTACAAGATGCTCTCATAGAAATTTGAACAGATTCTAACAAAAAAGAATCATTTTGTGCCGAGAAACAGACATTTGAAACAAGAGGAATCTCAAAGAATAATGTCAATTAGACAAAGATTCTAGCTGTCAGTAACTCGTTTTAATAAAACTTCGTGTTATTAAATCCAGTTTAATTGATCAATTTTCATAATCAATTCTCAGCGTGGGTGTGGGCATTCATAAATAAATTTTATAGGTGTAAATAATCAAATCACTTAACTTTATAATAAAGAATACAACTTTTTAATGGTTTAGTTGATTGCTCATAATCACTCTTAAATTTACTGCAAATAAAGCGGAAAAAGTAAAGAATAAGTTAATAACGCTAGCACGCAATGACGTACCGAATACTCTTGAACCTACATGTAAACTAAACCTAACATAATGCCATTATAAGATCATTGTAGTGTACTGTGCTAGCGCCTAGGGCTTATAGAATGAGCGACGGTTAGCAAGTAGAGGCTGTAGATAGAATGCAACGATAACTGATATTAAGATTAACGGGGGTTCTCTGGAATACAAAAATTGAATCTTTGACAAGAACTACAGGGGTGATGTCGATCCATTTACAAGTCATGAATATTGCAGCAAACTATTGCTCAAGAAATAGCATCAAGTTCGAGTTCTAAAAGTTCTTGGAGACATTGTGCACAATTAAGAAGAAATTGAACAAAAAAATATTAACAGATTGGCAGAGAAATTAGGCTACAAGGAGTAAAGGAAGAAATTTTACCGGAATTTAGAGAGAGATTGGAATTAATCTACTTAGCATTAACAGGAGTAATGTTAAACTTCTTGATAGAACATGGACCATATGGCAGTGAATTGTATCAATTCATTGTAAAGAATATCCATTATTTCCGACATGCCATGTGTAGGTCACACCGGGCCACCTAGTAACGGCTTGCAGAGAAATTAAAAATGTCGCTGTGCAAGAAATGAACAAACTAAGAAATATCAAAATCGAATAAAACATAAGGAATGAAGACTTATATCGTTGCTTAAAACAATGATCCCACCAGACTCCCTGTGGGGGATGTCGCCCCCAAATTCTCGAGCGCACCGCAACTTAATTCTTTTACGGTAAAATAATCGATAGAAAAAGTGCAAAACTTCAGTTCACTTATACTCCCCAAACTGAAAATCCTGGTGGAATCTCTGGATACCAAATAAGACATTACAGGAAGGAAAGGCAAGAACCAGAAGCTCTTGATGGAACTCGAGAATTTCGCCTTATGTCTATTCCTGCGTCGCGTCGTATTGTTGTGTTGCCTTATATATTATCCTAATAAAGTGCTTCCTGCGCAAGTGAAATGGCAAGGACGGAGTTAAAATATGAATATAGAAGAGAATATCCAAACGAATAATGTTTGCTGCGCGGCTTAGTCTAACACGTTTACGTTTACTGTCTGTCGTGCTTCGATAGCTGTTTGTTTCGTCCGTGTCTCTGTTCAAGTGCCCATATGCCGTTTGTAACACTTTAATCCAAAATCGGAAGGGAGTATCTATCCGATCTAAAGTGAATAAACAAAACAATGGAAAGTAAAATGTATACATGGAGTGTTAGTGTTTTAGTGCGTAATTGTTTGTGGAATTAGCATGTGAATGGCGATGAAATGTAAGTTACTCTGAACTTGAGGATATTCACTGAAGTTCAAATGATTTTGGTAGAGAAACTTTAGGAATACCAAAGATCTCGCAAGGCAGGATAATAGCAATAAAGGAATACAATAAATCCACGATAGAAGAAGCCAAATTCCTATTGCGCACTCGTTAGATTATAGCTAAATTCAGAGAGGAGTCCATGACAACATCTTTGGATCAAGCGAACAAACACATATATATAAGTAGTTTACGTATGTAAAAATGTCTTGTAATAACACAACATTGAATGTGATGTTTAAAATAATTTTAGCTCATTGCAAATTCAGTGAAGTGGGAGGCGACATATCAATACAAAATGAGAAGAGGAAGCTTATTAAACTTCGGTAGAAAACCGGAATGAAAAGCGCATGTTCTGTGATTATCTTTTGAACGTCTTACATAATTAGCAATATGTAAAAGACAAGATGATAAAATTTAAACGAAAAGAGATATAAATCAGCATACCTGCGCATACAAGATAAAAGAATTTGAATTTTATGGGCGGTAACAGCACTATGACTTACGCCCGTCCCGAACTGAGCATACAAGTTCCACGTTAAAAGTATTCAGTACTGGACCGTAACAGAATCTTTCCTACCATTTTGCTCCGTCCTTAGGGATAAAATATACATTATACACCAATATTCTCGCCTTCTCCTTGGATGATTCAGGAGCAGAGCATGAAGAATGAGGGGGCAGGCTTCCACCACCTAGTGTAAAAGCTGCGTAATTGTAATTAATCGTAAATAATTTCCTTTACAGATGTGGAATTCAAACGCAGCAGAAAACTCTCTATTAAGTTCTGCAAGAAGTGAAAGGAAATGAAGAGAATGAAAAGCATCATCTACAGCACTATAAACAAGGTTATCATCTCCAGCATTTGCGAAAAAATCCAAACAAGTTGCTGAATTCTAAAGTATTATCAGTTTTTCGACAAACTGCCCATGTGCAATAGAATCAATGAACGCCTTCTGAAGGACAATAACGAGTTGTTGAATGTCGAAATCGTGTTCAATAGCCGTCCGATAGATCAGTACCTAAAGATAAAGGTCATATCGCATCGCATGCTGATACGAAAGAGACGGCTTCGGGATAAATTCAAGTATTTTATTTCTAGTATTACTATAATATTATATTTTTCTTCTGTTTTGTAGTGATATATTTTTCTTATGTTTTTAAACTCAACCACCTACAAGTCAAAGGACGCTTTTAAGCCATTTTAAAGCCAGTCGATCAGTTAGTTCACGCCAGAAAGGAACTAAAACTGCACCAAATTCGGTCACAGTGAATCCCATACCTTTTACTGTATTTTTCTTTAACTCTTAACATTTATTACCAGTATAGTGTATATACCACTACTTCGTTCGCAATAAACATCGTCCTTCAAAAAAACTAAGAACAAGAGTTTCGCACAGGTTTTCAGGTTCTATAGACCACTGTGCACTGACAGGATTATAATCTGATACACATATTGATTTGCTGAGATATTGGCGTCAAAATTTTATTTTCCAATGCTCATGGGTACAATACCTATCCCTTAACAATAGGTATTATGATATAGAGGAAAAATTAGGCCAATAAGCAGAAATGACTTCTGAAAGTTGTTTTCGTTCAGAAATTGAAACCATCACTTGGTATAGAAACTGAAATGAAGGAAATACGATCAGTAGTGAAGAAAATAGATAGCACAACTTGAAAAATCAAGATAGATTATATGGAGTTTAAAGAGTATTGTATAAAATATTACCGTCTTTTATTGAGAGTGCATTTCTAAATTAACCATGGAGTTATTAAACAGTACGAAGATAATTAAATAATTACGGATTATAGTTATTGTTTTACTTTAATATTGCACGAACAAGTTCTTATGTGCCAATTTCAGATCGCATCACTAAATATAACACATTAAATGTTATACTATCTTGATTGACGAAACTCTAATAAACAAATTCACAAACTCTACAAACAGGACTGCTTGTGTTGCTCTGGAAGCTACCTGCGACGAACTTGTGTCTGCACAGCTTGTCAGGTGATCACCTACCATCGTGAAATTTCTGTATGCGGATAAGCAGATAGTAAATTCCACGTGTAACAAACCTTTACCCAGCTTCCCCTTGAGATATGCATCTTACCCAAATCGTTTAGGGAACTAAAGTACCACTTCTTTGTTAAAACAAATAATATTCTATTAATAACATCTAAATTTGTTCATTCTTATAGAAAGGCAAAACACAAGTTGTGTTTAACTGTACTTCTCTTCTTCTTAGCTCATTGGTAGCAACTAAATATAAACAAGGTTAATATAATGGAATTGAATATACCTAGGGTAGTGATTTATGGTCACAAACTTACATACTTTATCCAGAAATGTTATGTAATTTTCTGTAATACTGACTCATAATAAGTATTACCAACTCTTCTGGCGATTCGAGTACAAAAGTATAATCATAAACATGATCGTTTATACACAGAGATTACACACATATCGTACATTTCATAGTAAATTTAATGGATTGTATTTATAAGCTTGAGGATTCTAAGGGAATAATGACTCGTATTTGTCAATGAATTTGGCGGTGTTCTTGGAGACGGATGCAGAAAATTCAATACTCCATTGCACCTTTCATCTGAGGTATTGAAGAAACCCAGGACAACCTTCATTATTACTATGGCTAACCTCAGGTGTACTTCGAACCCCTGCTACCCCTTCATTGAAGATTTGAAATCAACAACCTTCGTTACTAGACTGCTGAGGTCTTTTTTTTTGTACTTTTATATGTATAGAATATATGTACAGAAAACACCCATTTTGAAAACATCCATTTTGTTTTGAAATAACGAAGAAAATGAAACCCACATGCATACAATTTGTTCCTGAGTTTATTTCCCTATCGATATGGATTTGTATTTGTTTAGGTTTCATTTCTTCCGTTATTTCAAAACAAAATGAGTGTTTTCAGATTAGTGCATCATTTCCCGTATAGAAGTGGCATATACCCTTATCTCTCACGATAAAACTTTTGCGAGAAACTTACTTTACAAACGTATTTGTCATGAATTATAGCACAGAATGACAGGTTACACGACTCTCTTCCTATTTAAGAAAATCAATCCAGACTTCAAGATGGCGGCCATGAAGAACATACCATCGAACAGGTATCGCCTTCCACCCAGTACCAATTACTGTGTATTTGCTTTCCATTTCTGTCAGCAATGTAAGAAGATAAGGATATTTCCACACTTTCTTGCTACTTTCCACAAATAGAATTTGACTTATATATCATCAATATCTCCCAAAACAATTTCGCTTGAGTTGCCAAAATTTGTATGCGCACATATTTTGACTTTCTAATTATGACGGAAGAAAAAAAATATTTTCTGCTCCGTCAGTACGTTTGCTTGTAGGCATAAAAAAATTACTCTAAGAATACATTTTAGATAGGTAATTAACAAGTTTGCGTTCGATATTCGACTGTGAATGAAAAATGAAAACTGGATGGGCATACATTGAAACAGACAGACACTATCTTCATCCTAGAGTGAAGATATTTTCACTCTAGGTACCATACCGGTATCTACATCCTGCGATTAATTGATACAAGTAGGACTTAAGTGAGGATGAACATCCTGCGTACAGGTTTGAAATTGTGCCCCCTTTCTACACCCGATCACGTTCATAAAAAGAAGATAGGAACTGGGTAATTTGGAAAGTATATTTATGAGCCTATTAGCTTTAGAGAGATAATTGAAATAATGTAGTTGGAATTCCTAAAGTGTTAGCCCTATGCAGATATCAATTTACACAAAATATCATACAATCTTGTTTCGTGTATATCAGGTAAAATAATATCACTTTAGATCCGCATTTCCCTCCGAAATAATCTTTTAGCATCTCGGAAGTAATCTCTTGCTAGTGAAATATTCTTTCCTTTGAGTAAAACGAACTCAAGAACCTAGTTTGAAGTACGAAACACACGACGAAGTTTTCGAACAAATATTATAATTATTGTTAATTTTCATTAATTTCGACATGCTTATCGAACTTCCATATTATATAATTGTATGTAGATACGGCAATCAACATCATTGACAATAATTTGGAAGTAAACTCAACAAACCATAATTGAACTAGTTACAGATTTCACAGCTGATACTTCTTCAGTCTTTTCCGTTAGCCAAGGAATTAATTTTATGCATCGTGAAGCAAAACCAGCTGGTCTTTTTGTCTTGTTTGCTGAATACTGCATACTTCGGTGGAATGAAGTTATACAATATACAAACCTTAGGCAATGTAACTGCTTCTGAACACGGTTGAGTGAAAACTAGAACTTAGCAATACGAATATGTAATATGAAGCGTTCCCTAGGTCACGATTCACATAAAAAAAGTGCAGCCACATTAACAAAGAAACATTAAAAATATGATTATGTAATCTCTTGTGCAATATTTAATGCAATAATTACTCGAAAAATATAAAAGTTTAAGATTTAAATATAAATAAGGACAATGAAAACGAGTTAATGAATCAAAAATAGCAAATATACCTATAAAATGAATTTAGTGTTCACAGTTAGCTTCAACTAAAATGCACATTGATACTTGCGTCAATTCATTCAATCATGTTTGGAATGAAACGTAAATCAAGTATATTTACTGGCAACTCTTCTGACAACAGCTTAATATAAATAACCAATAAAGGGGAAAACAAATAGTAGAATAACTTTGAAGATATATTTAAATATAATTTTACAAAAGAGTACAAGACAATAAACTCATAATTATTAGGGAAATACTTCGATTATTAGTTATAATCTTTAGTTTATTTATTGTCAAAGAGTGTTGGGCCTATTAATAACTAAATCCTCCGAGATTAAAAGGGATCAAGTCAGACAAATCAACTTTTCAGGAGACTGAAACAGATAAACCTTGCAGCTTAAATTGTATTCTGTAAAATGAAATATCACTTTTCTGATTCTTTTATGAGTTCAATGAATATATTTTTTTTACAATCCAAGGTATTATAAAACTCACAATTTTGTAATTTATGGCTAACTTTCAAAATTTCACTTAGTCCCTTTTAAAATAGTATTCAAAAAAAGGGAAGCAATGGTAATGGAATTATGTTAATGTGAAGGTTAAAGTAGAATATTTATTCAAAAATAAATATTTTAAATTACATTACAAATTTGTATGCAGATGGTTCTATAGTTATAAAAGATAATGTTATTTGTGCTCTAACAAAATATTTGTTTCTGCTTTGTAACAACATATATGTTCCTGCTTGAATTTTTCCATTTCCTTGAACATATTTTGCTCTTTTAGGCAATCCAGTATTTCATCATAAAAGTATTTTGAGTCGGGGGTGTGACGTATATATTAACAGATGTTTTCTAAAGTTTGTATCTTCTCAGCGCTGATAGTCACTTTACAAAGATGTGCTTTTTAAGCAGAAAAATAGTGAATTTGGCATACAAATTGGGGAGTATAATGAACACGTTTATTGTGTTAGTTTATTAACAAAAGGACAACGTGAACATGGTTATAACTCCTGAACCCAAAGAACAACGGTTAACAAAGTTCTACATTTAATGAACACATCTGAGTTTTCGGACGATTTGCCAAACGAAAGAACAAATATAATTTACATTTTCCTACAATGTAAGTCAAGTCAACTTCAGAATCAACATTCACAGAAAAAGTAGACACATTCACAGCTTGTACCTATCAAGAACAGCTATACTTAATTCAGACATCCCATTTATCAATGAATCGAAACATTACACCAGATAATTTGTAAAAGAAAACAAGTTAATGACTCTAGTGGGTTTTAACACGCACTGTAAATCTGATTGTATTTAATTACTATATGATCAAAAATTATTCGTAGCTTCTTTAAACATAGATCGAACATAGTCTCTTGCATATGTTCAAAGAGAAAAGCGAGAAATAGGTAATTTTGATTTAGTCCCTTGTAACACTGGATGATTCAATTGACCTTGACCCAGCAACAAACGGAGGACAGAAATGCAACCGTAGAGTGTTGGCTTCGTATTCGGAAACCTGTGGGTTCGTGCAAACAGATCGCTTGTTCTGACTTAGATTTTCCTTGGTTTACTTCCCGGTCACACCAGGCAAATGCTGGGGTGATACTTGGAATAGGCCAGAGCAGATCGTTTGCAAAACATTTCCTTTGTTGTTTTCTCTCCAACTGTTATTGTTGACGTTGTTGTGAAATAAACGTTTCTTAATATATTAAAATATAGCCAAACGTCTGGATGTTTCAAAATTAGCATTTTTGTTTGATATTTTATGTTTCTATACAAAGTAACAAAATCTCGTAAAAATTACAGTTTTATGCTATGTATTTTTTATGAAACTTTATTTTGGATACACGTTTAGGGAAAAATTGGATAAAAAGGGGAAGTGTAACTTTATTTGACTGCAGTGTGTATAATAAGCAATTAACATTTTCTGCTCCAATGGAATTTTCATCCTTTTACTACAGGGATATAGTTAAGTATTTCATTGCTATTTACATTTTTCCCCTGGAAAGTCCATTTTAAAAAAGTGTTTTCTTCAATTTGTCCAACCGGTATGATAAAATGAGGTACTCATTTAAATCAGTAGTAAATTTCAGTACACATCGAGAAAATTAACACAAATCTATAACACATTTGTAATACTTCCTTTTAATATGATATTCCTAATTGAGACATCTATGGTATAATTCAGTTTGCCATTGCTAAGTAGCCTCCTATGTAAACAATTTGTTAGGAATACACAAGAAATAGCAACTGTTAGTGCTGACAAAAAGCACAAAACCTCGATTATTAATAACAGCTGATCGTCTGAACACATTTCACTTTCAATATGGCATCGTGAGATCACTTTCAATATGATCGTCTATGACATATTCGAAAAACGTGTTACTCAACAGTAATCTTTAAATACGTGTACAAAGTTAAAATATTGCAATATTTAATTTGAAAAAGGTATCACAAACTAGGTAACTTCGTCAGACTTTTCTTATTAAATAGAACAAAAAATCAAGCAAAACATTAATTTTGAAAACTTCAGACGTTTGGCTGAAATTTATCATTCTAATATGTTAGCGATAATGGAAGACTAAATTCAAGTGGTGATAGTCACGTATCCTTTAATTTGCATTATCAGGCTGTACTATTTTATTTATTTTTTTGTGAAAAGGGATGAATAAGGTCTGATCTACCTATTTTATTGTTACTTAGTGCAAAAGCAGACACTGGTGAGAAAAGGATGCAATTCCAACTTTGTACGAATTTCTCCTTTATAGGGAAATATACAGTAGCAACGAAGTGAAGACATTTTTGGAATGAACGAGGCAGCTCGTTGATTTAGTAGGAAGTTACACGGAACACATTGACCAGGGAAATTTTCGATATTTTCCCGCTAAGTTAATTTTAAAGTATAAATTTATCATATTTCAACCCTCATATTACTACATTTCCCCCCAAAAATATATTCCTAGACCCCCATATGGATGCGCCACTACACTGGGGTCTTCAAATAGAAGAGTTCTGCAAACCCTTCAAGTAGTTTGGTCAGTATGGAAGTTGCACATGCACCGCCTTCCTAACGTTATTTTTTTTTCCCACTACACCTACTGCTCACGACGGCAAAGTAAATATTTGAATTTCCTATTTTACCTCCTCCCCCTTACAATGTATAATTAAATCAGTGATTAGGAAAATAAATCAAACGGATTTTAACAAATTCAGAGCTTCGAAAATAAACGGTTATGTACATTTTATAAATATTAATTCAAGACAAAAGTTACAAAAGATTTAGATCATTACCAAACTTGTCTTTTGATCAAACACTGCTATATTTTCATAGGTCTATGTTTAAGAATGTATTGGTATATCTTAGTGCTTACACACAATTAATTCATTTTTCAAATCTTGGGTGTAACTGTAGTTCCTTAAATGATACTATTGTAATTGAGAAGGTTTCGGGTTGGGATATAAGTGTGCTATATATACATGTAAATGCCAATATTTTAAGCAGAATTTATTTTATATTTCAAATTCTCGGAGGTTTCAGTTCTATAGTTAATACTACAGTTCATAATTCAATCTCTTTGTTTTGGAACCAAATTATAATTATATAAACATTGGAGTTTCTTTAAATAATGTGAGTTTTAGAGAATTTTTACAAGAGTATCTCCAAATATTTTACCTGCTTTCATTTCCATCGCTTAATTATGAAGCCTAGAGAAGCATATAAAGCAGAAGGAACCTATGAAAAGTTTTGACTATACTAAGAGGAGATCAATGAGGCGCTTTTTAATTAAACTCTATTTCCTTCACTCATCTCTAAACTGCTTTAAACAAAATTATTTCCGAGTTTTATTATTCTGAAAAATCATAATTTAGTTGTTACTTACCATTGCTATTTTCTCTAATTTCCATGTTGAAAATGGAGTTGTCCTTGCTTCCTCGTGTTAAATGAAGCATATAGCCAGGAAGCACGTTCAAGTTCAAGGCATAGTTTTTGAGGAAGTTGAGAATTCCGGAACCAAAGGATTCTTCCACTATAGCTCTTCCACTGGACTCTTTCGATAACTTCAAATCTTCCTTCTTGTACAACTTGCCTTTCTTGCCCTTCTTAGTTTCAATGTCTTGCTCATGTAACTTTTCAATTTCAACAAAGCCATCGAACAATTTCACGGATTTCCCAGAGCTAATACTCAACACACCCTTCACAAAGTTTGTTCTAAGACAAGCAAAATCTAAAAATGATGAACATTCTTTAATATCCAATGGTTCTCGTTGTTGCAAATTATCGCCACTGTTTAGTCTTTCGGAATCATCAGTAACTGTTCTTTGTACTGCACTCACTATAGAAATGTAAACAATGACAACCAACACTAAAGATTTCAACAAATGCACATCACATTTCATGATGACAGTTAATGTTAATCTAGTCTTGTCCCGAATCTGTTACTGTTACTTGGTTACAAATGTTCGCACACTAAAACACACGCCACTACACTAAAAGGCTACTCTTTCTGCTTATTTGTTTGAAGCCGTCCTCAACTCACTGAGTGTTAAACATGATATGCTATAAGCATGTAATGAGGGAGGTCTTTTTATTCCGCAATTGCTTGCTTGTGTGGTCAAGTAGGCGACAAAGCAACACCTCCCTTCCCCTACTCCAGGAATTGCAGCTTTCCAAAATATTTTCAGTTTTATTCTCACTTTAATTAGTTTTTCTTTTTTATAAAAAAAAGAAAAGGAATAAGTCAAACCGCAGACACACCATCTGCTTTTTGAGAATGTTTTTCTTCTTGATGTGTAACCTTGTTACAAATGAAAACTCACTCAATCTCGGTCAAATTCTTTCACGTTTGAAAAGAGATGTCAGCAGTATGGAACACATTACATGTGTCTTCCCCAGTTTTACTATTCTTTTCGTTTCATTTACACATTATGAAAGCGATTGCGTGCATTTTTCGCAAACTAATATTATTTTCTTCTTGGTTTTCATTTGCTATTTCCTCGACATAGATTTCTCTGTAGTGGGAAAAATATGTCCACCTTGATTGAACAAACAATATGTATATAAACATAAACCAAACATAATATCAAACAGTAGGTGCTATAATTACGAGAGAAAATTAAATATTTTCGAATATAGAAGATTAAATTTTGAATATATTCTCGTATATAGTAAAAATAAAATTATGAATATATCTCTAAAATAAGACGCCGATATTATCTTCCCTTTATTTTGTGTATTCAGGTTCTAGAAATAAATTGAAATTTAGGAAATGAGCAAACTTTCGGTTTTTACATATCCATAACTTTGAATCTACGCATTAAATAACTAATTTCACTTCAATATTCTCTCTTAAAGATTAGTGTTTTTACTATTAGTTTTCACAAAACATCGTCCGTACAAAATAACAACGTAAGAAGCATGGTATTGGATGTCGCATTTTTTCCTTATGAAATTGTTTTAAGGTTTAACACAAATAACCACCAATCCCAACCACTGTTTAGTATATATGTAGCCGAACAGGAAATCATGTATTTTCTATACAAATTAGTGACTGTGATGATTTTTCAAGAAACATAAACGTTAATGGTGTTCTTGTTGGGTGGTCAAACACGACTCAGTAACAACATTTTAGAATTAGATTAAATTGCGCGTAATTTGTAAGAAATATATAATAAGGAAATTTCTTTCGAAATAGATAAATTATAAAAGACTGTTTCACAGCTAAAGATATTACGTATAACGTAACATGGAAATGCCGATTTAGAGAAATAATGCCACAATAAGAATATGACTTCAATTAATTTCTTACGTAAATGAAAATTATTTGCATTTAGAGGTTAAAAATGATTTCAATTTTAAGAACACTGTTCGTATTGTGAACATAATACAAGGGGTATATTATACTATTAGAAAAGTCATACCACTTAAAAAAAAGTAGTGAGTAGCCATAATAATAAACAGAGCGACCTTTCTCAGAAGCTGATCATTTTTATACTACCTACCAGGTGTTATGTTATTTAATTTAAAAAAAATTGGCAAACATTATTTTTATATGGGCCAGCCGAGTAACTTTGGACTTCGGCCCATCACGATAGCCCATTAGCTATTAAAATCCACACCCATGCCCCTTCCGGGACTCGAGCCCGGACCTTCGAGTCGTTGGCCTACCGCCGTAGACGGCACGGTTACGCGGCCGACACTATTTAATTGTATCAAACATGCTAAATATAAAGCACATTCAGCTAACACATCTAGTTTTGGAATACTTACATTGCAATGAGATTTCACAGTACGTTGAAGTGCTTAGGAGGAATGTTATTATTTTCGGAACACAGTTGGACATAAGCCAAGAAGAAAACAGTAATATCTTTCGACCACTGTCATTCTTTCACTTAGTCTAGGCGCACACTTGGAAGTGATTTTGTAATTGAGAAAATAAAATACTAACTTCTACATGACAGCG
The DNA here is from genome assembly GCA_022664845.1 of Lepisma saccharinum. Taxonomy (NCBI): domain Eukaryota; kingdom Metazoa; phylum Arthropoda; class Insecta; order Zygentoma; family Lepismatidae; genus Lepisma; species Lepisma saccharinum. Next base: position 346 of record JAGDQP010018608.1, on the reverse strand, counting down.
CGATTATTCTATATGACCGGCAATTTTCAAATCACCGTGATAAAAAAAAAGAATCATGCACCATTTTCGAGGTGATTAAACTATCACTTTCAGAAATACAATATACTATGTGTTTAAACTTCTCCGCCCGCACTAACAACTGAATTTACTCAATTCGGTGGCTGCGGTTTCTAGCCTCAGAAAGATGCAATTACAAATAATTACACAGTAAAAAGTAATTTATTACATAGTGCAACAAAACTATGTAATAACTCTTTGTAGAATTATTTATATTTAAAGTAAATAAGACCAGAAAGTAAATAGAAAAAATGCAGAAACAGGGAAGTGATACTTTGAGCAAACAAAT